>VWYE01003027.1:0-19078 GCA_013398995.1 Alaudala cheleensis | reverse complement strand
TCCAGGGGGTTAAATCAAACACATCATTATTTTTGGCTCTGGCTTGAGACCCCTGGGGTCCAGGTGCTCCAGGAGCACCCAAAGGAGTGACCCGAGTTCTCACATGAAGGAACACAAGAACACACAACTATTCCTCAGGGAGCAAACCACTGTGTCTGCAGGCTGGGAAACAAAAAGCCTTCTCATAAACATCTCTATCAGGACATGTATATTGAAAACTGCTCCTCAGGCCAGGTGGTTTCTCAAGTCATTTTGAAGGCTTTACGGGTTGTTCTTCAAAATCACCTTGGTTGCAACCACTTTCTCCACCGCACCTTCCACCAGAGCAGGTCAGCAGCCTGTCCCAGTCACCTTGGGGACAGATGTCCCCAGACCGACACGGAGGGGGCTGGTCGGCAGGGGCTGCCGTGTGGTCAGCGGGAGAGAGCAGAGCCCAGGTGGGTGGCTCAGGGCTCCTAATCGCACCCAGGCTCCGCTGCCGCTGTAATCCAGCCCCGTCAATCAGGCTCTGTTGCCCGGAGAGCCGGCCCCACCCTCCTCCCCCTCTGTCCTGAGCAGCCAGGAGATCCAGGCAGTTTTAACCAAGATCATCTCTCTAATCAAGTTCACTGTCTGCCAAGGCTCGGCTCTGCCTATTGACCGCAGGGTGAGAGGAGACTCCCGAGGCCACAGCTGATTTCTGTGAGTATTGTTCCCACTCAGTCGGTGATCCTTTTTATCCCCTGAGAGCCCCGAGCGCTGAAGGAGTGATGCAAACCAATTTGGTTGTTAAGCTTCAACTGCCGGAGTGTTTGCTGGCAGACTCGTGTGGCAGGTCACTCGTGGGTCAGAGGGACTTCAGGGCTCCAGTGGCGGGATGTCTTCTGCAAGGAATGGCTCTTGAAGCAACACTAGAGTCACAATGCTCTTAAGAGCACAAATCTCATGGCTTCTTGGTAGATCTCATTATTTTCCTCAGCAATAATTCAATTTATTACTAGTTAATGCTAATAAACAGACCTATTATAGTATTATAGTATTTTAGCTGTTTTCTGCCATTTTCTTTAGGCTTTGCTCCTGATGGAAAATCATTGTCTCTGATAAAGAGATGAGCCACAGGAACTCTGCTAAAAATCTTCCCCACAGAGGCATCCTTGGTGTGCACTGGACTTGATGGATGTGGTTGCTTACAAGCATCAGGTCTTGCCTTTCACCCTTTCTTCATCACACACTGGCTTCCAAGTGTCTCATCTCAAAATTAAGTGTTTGTAGGACTGGGGCTTTAAGCAGATGCAATATTAAAAATTAAGTTTTTTAGCACAGTCTCAGAGTGAAGTGAGTGAGCTGCTCTGCCTGAGGCTTGTTTTTTTTAGAGACAAAGTATTTGTTCTATTACTTATTGATGTTGCTAATTGCCATCTGAGGGTTTGGAGGGGCAGGGCTGCATTGATGTATGTGGAGCCCTTCTGAGATAAATGAGCTCTGAGAAGCAAGGAATTTGCTGTAGCAGCCCTGGAATATGTGCTGCATTTTGCAGCATGTGCTGCATTTTTGCTAAGGCACCCAGTGCTCTCCATCTCCTTGCAGAGAGAGAGCTGCTGGTGCTCAGCTCTTTTATTTAGGAAGCCACAAAATGCAGTTGCCTCCTTTTAAAAGCCTGAATTTGAAAATGCTGACCCAAGAACTTAGGCTTGGGTTATGCTTGAATGCTTGCACGTTCACTTTCCTGAATCAAAAGCAGATTCTTCTCCCTCCCTCATGCCCACACACATCTACACACGCAGAGAGAGGAGAGGGAGGGCCATGGAGGGAGCTCTGAGTGTTCTGTCTAAACTAAATGTCCATTATGGAAATAAACATGCTCGAGGAAGAAGAAAACCATTGCATCCACATTAGCCATTGAATAGGTTATTACTTTACATGTACAGTATACAACTTTTCATGCAGCTGATCTCTCTCGTATTGGAGCATGAACATTAACCTTCCACAGTTCACCTTGCTTTGCAAACTGCATGAATCAATTCTCCTAAGATGGATGTTCACATCTAGTTAGCTTTCTGCATTATCTCAGCTGGAGAGGTCACTAAAAATAGTTGTATAGCACTTTAAATTTTCAACAGGGAGACTTTATTATCGTTTAGATCCATCATCGCTGCTTTACCTACCACGGTTCTCCCAGCTGAAATAATGCAAAGAGCTGGTAGTGGCTAAGTGTTTTCAGAGTTCATGCACTGATGAGCAGGACAGCTTGGACAATATCTGAATTGCTAGCAACAGGAAACTGAGCAAGCTGCATGGACAGTGTAACACTGGTTCAGTAAATCCCCACTGCTTCAACTATTTCATCAAAAATTCCTTCTTTTTTTTTTTTTTCTGCTCTCCTGCACTGCAGGAGCAGGACTGATCTGCCACCGTGTGCTGCCCTGATGCTGCACAGCCACCTTCATGATCAGCTGTCCCCAGCCTCCCTGCAGTCCTGCTGCTGTCAGTGGGATGTTTGGGGTGCCAGGAAGCATCCAGGGGCTGCAGGATCACACCCACATTGTGTGGGACAGGGTGACAGGAGAAAGGCTGTCCTTAGCAGTGCTGCAGCACAGTTTTCATCTGATATCTTCATTGCTTTTAACAATTTCCTGTGCTTTGTTAAGATAAGTCACCTTGCCAAGGCCCTCAGGGCCTCCCAAGCATTGCAGCTGGCTGTTCACATGTCACCTCTGTGTGTCACTGCATACGTGGGGTTGTAGGGATGCATTTTGTCTGTTCAGGTTTCTTTGTGTTACAGGACTGACCCGGTCATTGAGAGGTTTCTGAGTTTCACCTTCCAAGTACACACACAGGAGAGCACAGGGCCTTGGCCCAGGGCCTTGGTCCAGCTGCTCACTCTGGCACTGGTGATCTTGTGTGCACTTACAGAATATTTATTTAAACCGTGAGGGCAAGGCTCAGAGAAGACATGAAATGCCTGGCAGCACAGGCAGAGTGTCAGAAGACACCAGGAGTGATGGAGCAGAGTGATTCCTTTGTTGCATTGCATAGTAGGCGTAATTAATGAATTGCTTTCATTTCTTTAATAGAATGGCATTAATTATTTGTTGCATAACTAAATAAACAATATTTCCGTCAGTATTAATTGCTGAGATCTACATTGCAGCTCACTGTCAATTCAAGCCAGAACCAAACACATCTCAAGGCCAGAAGACAGCTTCTTGCTGACTTCCGTGGCCATGAGATCAAATCCTTCTACAACAGCATGAGAATACAACTCTCAGGGCTTCAGTTACCTGGACATTAAAAACTTTGTAACAAGCTGCACAGCAGAATCTAAGAGAAGTCTTTTTCTACCCTTCAATTCTGCTTCCTATCTTCAGAAGAGGCTGTGCTGCCAGGCATTAAGAAAATCCAGAGAGTTCCTCTCACTGCTTTAGACCTTGGGGAGATGGACTACAGCTTCCCTTTTGGAGCTAGAGGGAAACTCTTGTGATGGGTATCAAAGTGGATAAAATCATAGAATGATAGAATAGTTTGGTTTGGAAGGGACTTAAAGACCATCCAGTTCCAACCTGCTGCCATGGGCAGGGGCATCTTCCACTATCCAAGGTTGCTCCTGTCCAACCTGGCCTGGAACACTGCCAGGGATGGGGCAGCCACAGCCCCAGTCAAATTAAAATTAGCCATTATGCAGCAGTCCGGGATTATTTTCAACTGCCAGCCTTGTCATCTTTGTGAGGGATGGAAGAAGGACACAGCTCTGGGTGTTGTGTGGTGTTATTCCTGTCCCTCATTTCTGCCTCAGAGAAGCTTCAGAAACTGTTCTTAGAAATATGAGCTACCTGTACTTTTTATCTTGCAAACTTTATTCACAAGGAGAGTCCTTCAATGGGTGCCTGTTCTTAACAAGTCAGGATTGATCACATCCAGCTGGCATCTCCTGCCAACCCAGGATGAAAGCTCCAGGTTCCAAGGAATCTGAGGGACCTTTAAGTCAGGGATACACCAAATTAGCAAAGCTTTTGGTAGAAGTCAGCAAGTGCAGAAGTCTGTGAGCTGAGGGCTGTGCTGAGATGGGGCTCTGGTGTCCCAAGAGGACAAAGCACACAGACATCCTGACATTGCCCATGCTCAGGGGACAAATGTGGTCCTGCCACAGCCCCAGCACACTCCCTCACACCCTCAGAGTGCCACCCACCCCAGGGCACTGGGCTCCCTGCAGCACTGAGGCATTAGAGGTGCCAGACCCCAAAACCAACAGGACTTGGAGCAAGTCTGAAGCACCTGGAGGAAGTCCTTGGATGTTCTCATGGTGGATCCCCTGCCCTGCAGTGTCTGTTTGCTCATCACAAACCCTTCCCTGTCCATGTGCTCTTTGCTTCAGCATCTTTTCGACCCCTGTGGTCCCCTCCTTTCTGCCCCTCTTATTTTCCAGCCCTCTCCCATCACCCTTGGACAGGAGGAGCAGAAGGAGGTGCCAGAAAAGAGCAGAACACCCTGTGCTCTGTGGGAGGATCCCCAGAGCGAGGGACTTTTTGAGACACAAAAGGATTTCCCCACCCATGAAAACCCCTTTGAATTGTGAAAGCTTTTACCACCTGGAGCATCTCGTGTCTCAGCACACCTAAAAGTGGTGCTAATTGTCACAACATCACCTGCCTGGAAGTTCTGCTGTGAGCACCTTATCTTGCATCATATATAAGAAAAAAAAAACAAGTAAAAAAATAATTTTGTTTCTCTCCTGCTATAACATTCTCTTAGAAGCATGTAAACCCCCTGAGTTCTTGAATATTAATTCAAAGATTTTCCCATTCAATTATCTACAATGAAAGAATTTATTGTTTTCCTTGTTGTTGATTTCACATCTTTACATCTGGATGTAAAATTTACAAACAGATGCAAAGGCTGCCATGCACAAGAGGGGCCCAATGTTGATTTAAATGTGTTATTCACAGAGTTTATGGGCATGCTGGTACATATGTCCATGGATAATGCATTTTTATCTCAGATGTTTAGGGCTGCAGGTGAAAAGTTTAACCAGCTGGAGAAGACCCCAAAAGCACTGAAAGAAATAGAGGATTTCAAAGGAAAGGAGACATTTTCCTAAGGGGTTTTCAGTCTACCCTCACTCTGCTGAAAGACTGCAATTTCTTTGTCTTCTCTCAGAAGAGCATTCCCAAGTTGAGTTGCCAGCAAAGTGACCATGGGACTGCAAGTGTCCCAGGCCATGAGTGCAGAGCACAGCAGAGCCCTGGGGGTGGCCTTGGTGGCACAGAGCAAAGGACATGATGGTGAGCAAGGTGTGGAGGATCCTCTGGCACATCCACATGTGGACCCTGGCAGGCCCTGTGACACATCCAGATGTGTTTGCACCCCTCCTTTCCATCCCCAGTGCTCTGGGAGCCCCTCTGGGTGTGCCCAGGGGAAGAGGCTGGCACTGCCCCCCCAGGTCTGTGCAGCTGATTTCAGAGCCCAAAGCCAAGGGTTCCATTTCCCCACCGACATCAGCAGATCCCCTGGTGCTGCTGCTGGGGTACAAATGGGTAACTCCAGGCTGAGGAGAGGAGGTGGTGCTGGGGCACACAGAAACCAGCCCCCAAGGACCATCCCTCTGCCTTTTGGGAAGGGGCAGCAGCCTGGATTAGGGCTAAACGGATTTGTGCTTGCAGGACCCTGGGTCTCTAATTGGGTTTTTGGGTTTTTTTTCTTTAATTCCTGTAATCCTGGATGATTTGGAGCAGATGCTTCCAGATTACTGCCAGGACCCAAAGGTGACTGCAGAAAAAAATCAATCAAGCCTGGCTGGGCAGAGCAGTGGGCTGAGGGTGCTGTTTAGGGGGGCTTCTCCCCTGCTTAGGGGGGCTTCAGCACCAGCAGGGGTTGGCCTGAGCTGGGTTTTGGCCCTGCCCCAGGATTTGGGGTTACTGGAAGTTGCTTTTGTTCTCCCAGCAGCCTGCAGGTGGGGGAGGATGGAGCCCATTTCCCAGGAGATGGCTGATGGGAGAGACAAAACCATACGGAGTTGCCAGAGAGAGTTCATTTTTCCTGCCTGCTCCTGAGCATGTGTGAAAATCCCCTGGGTGTTGGCAGCAGCCCTCACACCTGAAAGCCCAATGTGAAGCTGCAAAGGTGTCCTGCCTGCCATGGCTTCAGCTGATCCCATGAGCCAGATCCTTCTGTGCAGCCCACCAAAGGATGAGGATCCAGCTGCTGTTGAATTTAACACATCAAATATTGGTGGAGGCAGACTTTTTCAAAGGCAGTGAGACAAAAGGCAGTGATTTTAAACTAATGGGGAGTATATATGAGGAAGAAATTGTTTTTGATGAGGGTGGTGTGGTGCTGGCACAGATTGCCCAGAACTGGTGAATGTCCCATTCCTGGAAACATTTAAGGGCAGGTTGGAGAAGTCTCTGAGCAACCTGGTCTAGTTGAAGGTATCCCTGATTGTTGCAGAGGGATGGCTAAATGGCCTTCAAATGTCACTGCCAGCCCAAACAATTCTGTGATTCTATAAAAACCTGTTAAACACAGGCTTGGTTTTGGTTTGGCACCATCCTGCAGCTCTTCCCCAGATCTCTGGTGGAGCTGAATGTGGCTTTCACTGGAGACACCAAGGGACTGCATTGACCAGAGAGGCACCAAGAGGCAGGGGACAGGACAGCAAGGAGTTTGGTCCAGGGGATAAGTCAAGGGGTTGTTCATCCTGGAAAAAAGGAGACTCAGGGGGGACCTTCTCACTCTCCAAAACTCCCTGACAGGAGGGGGCAGCCAGGTGGGGATCAGGCTCTTCTCTTGGGTAACAAGTGACAGGACAGGAGGGAATGGCCTCCACTTGCACCAGGGTGGGTTTAGATTTAATATTAGAAAAAATTTCTTCACTGTAAGGGTGGTCAGGCAGTGGAACAGGCAGCCCAGGGCAGTGGTGGAGTCACCATCCCTGACATGTTCAAAAGGCATTGTGGATGTGGCACTTTGGGACATAATTTATTGATGAACATGCCAGTGCTGGGTTATCAGTTGGACTTGATGGTCTTAAGGGTCTTTTCCAGCCTTAACAATTCTGTGATTCTGTGAAAATTAACTTTCCTCTACACCAGCTCAGGCAATTCTGAGGATATTTCAAAAAAACCTAGTATATAACTATCTTGTGCACAATGTAAAAATTCATTGAGGATGATGCCCAAGAACACTTGGATTTTCCTGGCCCAACAGGACTCTGCTATCCATTCATTATCCCTTCCTTTGTCTCTTCACAGCTCCAGGTAGGATGAGCTGGAACCTGAATTTGATCTTTGGGAAACAGCTGCCTAATCCAGACAAAATGTGAAGAGGCTGGATCCAAAAGCAAACCTGTGTTTATGGGTTCCAGCAATAATTTTGCAAGTCTCTAACGCTGCAACTTCAAGCAGCCATTTAGGCTAAAATCTCTTCCTCCATCTTAATTATTTAACAAATACCATACAAAGACATGTAATATCTGCAATATTCATAGCCTTGGCAGCAGGCTGGAAACACTTGGATTTGCACAGGGTTATCCAAGGTTTTCCTTTGAAGACCAGTAGATTTCTCTTGCTCCTCTGTCACTGAACGTTGCCATACAACATTAATAGCACATAACTGATTATTCATAGGCCATTTGTGAGAAAATGATGGCTCAGAGGTGGCTGCAGTAAACAAAAGCATATCTGAAAAAGCTTAAACAAGATGTGTGTGCAGGCTGACTGGTATGAGGCAGAGATTAACTATGATTATCAGTAAATACAAGCCCCAAGCCAGGAAAGCACTTAAGCACAATCTTCTGCCCCATTGGCTTCCCAGAGAAGCCTCTCAAAAAATGTCTGGGATGCTTTAGGGTGCTCCCAGGCTCAGTGCTGGCCCATGGTGTGCAGGATGTGGGGCTGTGATGCTGCAGTGACCCTCCCCCATGAGAGCTGCTGTGCAGGTGGATGGCAGCAGAGTCTTCCTCATGGGACAGGGATTGTCTTCCTCCCCTGCTTGGAAAGGAAGGGGACAGTTTATCTGGAAATGTTAACATTACATGTTTGGATAGAAAAGCTTACAGCCAGGCAGTTTTATTGCTGCTTGGCAGAGCCAGCTGCTTAGAGAGGCTTTGGGTCAGGCTATTTAAAGGTGCCATTGATCGCCAGCCTCCTCCCTGCAGCCACGAACCTGTGGCTGGAAAGGAGTGAGAGCTCAGACCTGCTGAGGGTGGCAGGGAGAAAAGGGGCCCAGAACACCCCTGCTCCAGGAAAGCAGGCAGGTGTGGGTGAGGATGGAAGCTGTGTGTGGTGAAGGATGAGCAGAGCTGTGTCTGTGTCCCCACGAGCAGTGTCAGGCTCTGGAGCTGGGCAGGGCTCCCCAGGCTGGCACCAACATCACTGCATGGATCAGCCACAGAAATGCTCCCTGTGCCCATCCTGAGCTGCTCAAGGCCTGGCCAGCTGAGGTGACAGCAGGGACAGGCAGCAGGAGCACGGGTCCCTGTGCTCAGGAAGGGCTGCAGGAGCTGCTGGAACTGTTGGGATTTTTTGAAGTTTCTTTTTTTCCCTAGATAGTAATATTTTCTTTCCTAGATAGTAGCAGAATTATCATAGAATGGTAGTCATTTGGGTTGAACGGGATATTAAAGACTACTTTGTTCCAAACCCCCTGCCAGGGACATCTTCCACCAGACCGGGTTGCTCCAAGCCCCATCTGACCTGGCTTTGAACACTGCCAGGGATGGGGCAGCCACAGCTTCTGTGGGCAACCTGTGCCAGGGCCTCACCACCCTCACCAGGAAGAATTTCTTCCTAATAGCTAATCTGAATATCTTTTAGTTCTAATTCTCTTTCAATTTAAATCTGCTCTCACTTTTCCTGTCGCTACCTGCTTGTGTAAAAAGTCATTTTCCCACTCTATTATAAGCCCACTTTAGGTATCAGAAGGCTCCAACAAAGTCTCCCCTTCCCTTCTCCAGGCTGAACATCCCCGGCTCTCTCAGCCTCTCTCTCTGCTCCAGCCCTCTGAGCATCTTCATGGTCTCTCCAAACTCACTCCAACAGGTCCAAGTATACCCGAGGCAAAGTTCTGGGTAAGATCTGACCTCCAGCTCCCACTTCAACCCCCCTCTACCTGATTAAAGCCTCTCCCAGTGACTCAGCCCCTTGTTAAAAAAAAAAAATAAATTTGGTTGGCGGTTTGGTTACACCCGTGCTTGCTGCCGTGTCCCACAGCCAAATCCCGACTTTCTGAGGGAAAAGTGAACTCTTGGCTGTCGGGGTGGGGCCGGGGCGCTGCCGCGGAGCGAGAGCTCCACCGTGTGAGAGGCGGGAGCTGCCGAGGGCACAACGGCCCAGCTCCCACAGCCACATCCCAGCCTTTGTTTACTGTTAATTGATCTTTTTAGGTCTTTTTTTTTTTTTTTTTAAGTTTAAAACTATTTTTAAAAGCAAACCATCACCCCCGCCCGCTGATCCACACGGCGGCTCCTTCTGGGCTCTCACAGAGGGACACACTGATTGTGGCAGGAGTGGAAAATACTGTTAAATACTGCCCGGATTGCAGCCTGCACCTCCTCGGAGCCTGCAGAAATTCCGTGTGGGCCCCCTGTTGGCTTTACCCCGTGTCTGAGGGATCCCTGTGGGACACAGCCTCCCGCTGATTCCCCTTCCCTGCTTCTGCCAGAAGGACGAGGTCACCCATTTGTCATTTCTTTGGTTTGGTTTGTCATCTCCCCGAGGGCTGCAGTGGTTCAATGGTCCCGCTGGAGTCTCCCGCTCCAGAACAGTCTGAACACAACAACCACAGAGCCGTGGTTTGTGCTTACTCCTAAACCCTCACCCCGGGTCCCATCCCATCCTTCTGAGGAACTGCTCATCTCAGAGCTGAGCCTGACCAGGGCTCACCCAGGGCTGGTGAAGAGCTGAGTGTCACCTCCAAAAAGCTTTGCAGGAGCTCAGGCACACCCCAGGGGTGATATCTGTGGGATAAGGGCTGGCAAACCTCGTCTTCCAGCCTGGTAAATAAAATCATGGGGCTGTTCTACAGCTGTGTAAAAAGAAAGAGCTCTGGGTTCACTCTCAGGTTGTGTTTGGTGTTCTCCCCTCCCTGGAGATTCTCTCTGACTTTGCTGCCCTGTAAAAAACAAACCTACCTCATCAGGATACATCAGTCCTGGGTCAAGCTAGGACATCATTCTTTCCCAGGGTTTTTGGTACCTGCTGCCTTTCCCCATTGCTCACTACCCCTTTTCCCTCTCCACCAATCCCCTTGCTGCAGATTTCTTGCACGGAGGGGAGCACACTGATTTCCTTAGTGATCCCTCCAAGAGTTTGTTGTCCGTGCCTGCCCTTCCCTGAAGGGATTTGTTGGACAAACACCCCTGCTGACCCCTAAAGGACAAACCCCACAACCTCCCCTCTTCTCTCTCCCTGTTCGGACTGCAGCTGATTCCGAGCCATCCCACGAAAACCCCAAACCCTGTGGGAGCTGAGCTCTGCCAGAGGAAGCCCAGGTCTTTGGATGCCACCTTGTGGAAACCTCACCGTCCTGCCGGCACCAGCGCTACTGTCACCTCGGGGCAGTAGATCGGAGTGCAGATGGCTGGGGAATGTTTTGGGGTGAGGCTGGGTGCAGCTGATCTCTTTGAGGCTCAGGGATGCCCAGAAAAGCCGCTCTGGGGGAACAAGATGAGGATCCCCCCGTGTGGGGGCAGCCCAGGCGGTGCCCTGGCAGTCGGTGCCACTCCTGTTGTCACCACACCAGTGGCAAGAGGCGACAGGAGGATCATGAGTCACATCGAATGATGCAGTGGGGGGAGAACAGATCAGCTGCTGGAGATGTGAGTGCTGCTCTGCCTTGTGCTCCATCCCGCTGTGGCAAGAGGTGCAGCAGGAAAAGCAGCTGCTCTCAAAGGGGATGGAGAGAGCTGGAGCCAGCCTTGGACATGCTTTAGGTGTGTAAACCCAAAACTGCAGGGCAAAGTCCTGTCAGCTCAGCAGCCAATCAGCCAGCAAGGTGAAAACTCCTGGAACAGAAAATCCTCCATGCTTGCACTGCTGGCCAAACCTGCACTGGACAAGTCCCCTCCCATGGAAAAGGGTAACCAGGTAATTCTCATGTCTCCAGGTGTGCCCTTGGCATTTTAATACCTGGACAGGATCAAGGTCCTCATTAAATGGACTTACAGGTGTTTTTTGTTCATTAAAAACACCCAGAAAAGAGGATCTGTGCATGCCCCACCCAGTGCAGTGTAAGAACTCCAAATGCATCCCTCCCAGGACAACATCCTTGCCAGCAGGCTGCAGGCTTAGGGATTTATTGGAGGATGCCAGAGGGAACTCCTTCCTCATGTTGAATCTAGACAACATCAAAGTCAAGAATTTTCCTCTACTCTTGGTTCACCAGGCTCCAGCAGGAAAAGCTTTTGGCTAATCTGACAGGTGAATTAGTGCCTGAGTGGCACTTTTCTGAAAGACAGGCAGAGCCCTTCCCTGACATCACACAGCATCAGACATCCCACAGAATACAAAACTTGCACAATCTGTGCCTTAAATCTTTCTTAATGTCTTCCTTTAAGCCTATATACCCTGATTTCAGCCCCTGTCAGTATCTTCTGATACCAAATCCAAGCATCTTTATGTTGTTTTAATTTGGGAAGTGTGGGCAATGAACAAGTACCTTTAAAATCTGAAAAGAAATAGAAATATTATGTATCTTGGTGTGTTATTCTGTATTTAAATTTGTTGGTTCTAAACTGGTCTGCAGTTCAGAAATCACAATAACTTCTAAAACAGCAAAAGCTGCAAATTAAATGACCCTAAATCAGGCACCCACATCAAATACAGTCAGTGGGATTCATATCCAAGTTGTATTTCAGGATATTGGCACTTTCTAGGTGCTCTTGCAAACTTGTACTACAACCTGGGGTACTTGGAAGGAGTAAAACTCACATAGGAGGTCAGCAGCAGGATAATGCTTATTTTCCAGATGCATGGTTGAAAAAGAGATTTACTGAGAGAATGAGGAAATATTTGTTAAATTGTGTCCCCATATTTGTTTGGATACCAGCAAGTGTGAAATCCCAGGGAAGGAGTCATAACCAATGCCAAGACCAAAGCTGTGAAAATGTGACCCTCTGAAAAGTCAGGTTAGGAATTCTTTCCTAGCTCCTAGCAGCAGTTTTCAGCTTGATATAAATGTTATCACTTGAACATTCCTTGGTTTGTACCACTGGGGCTGCCTTTGAAAAGGCATGGCATGATCTCATGTTTTCCTTTCCTTTCAAAACCTTTAGGATTGAACCACAAATGGCATTTTCCCGTGAAATCCTGCTCCTCTGCCCAAGAGGCTGCATAGATGGGCAGCAATACAACATTCCTTCCCAGGTCTGAGGGAAATACGTCTGCATTCATAAATTTAAACATCTGGCTCCACTGCAAAGTAGGTCAGAGCTCATCTGTCAGAGAAGGATTTGTCAGAGATACAGGGAATTGTGTTTTGTCCCTCCTGTGTCATTTACACAGCAGCAAAATCAGAGCAGCTGATCCCTCCAGAGGTGCTGGGAGGTGGTGGCTGTGCCTGGAGGGTGTAAATGTTCCCCTGCAGGGGAATTAAAGTGTGACTGATCCCTGCCCTGTGTGTCCTGCACAGGGGGAATGTGGCAGGTTGCTCTGTGGTGCCACACCAACCTGCACCAGTCTGTCCCTTGCCAGGCCAATGGGAACGAGAAAATGTGGGAGAAAGTCTGTATTTCAGCCAGTGCTGCTGGATGTTTGCAAACGTGCTCCCCAAAGGTGTCACCCCAAGGTTTAGGTGGCATCAGGGACCACCATGGCCAGCTCTGTGCTGACCATCTCTGTGACTCCTCTCTCTTTAACCTGAGCACCGTTGCAGCCTGGGAAAAAAAAAAGGCTTTCCAAAAACGTGTATATCTACAGAAAGGGACAAGAACAGTTCATTTATTTATTTATTATCTATTATTTATAGACAACATCTGCTGGAAAGTCTCTGTCAGACCGTTCTGGGTGTCACCTCCACATCTCCTCGGTGTGGTGGCTGGCACCCGGTCAGCACTGCGGCACCAGCCTGGTCACCTCCTGCCCCACCAGCACCTGCCCTTCCCTGCTGCCAGCAGATCCCACCCTGCCCGAGGCACAGCCGAGGTCTCCTGGCCGGGAAGCCGCAGAGGGAACGTTTCAGGCCGTGATTTGGGATGTCCCAGCCCCGCTGCACTGCCCACCCCCGGCAGCTCCAGCCGCTGGTCCTGCCCTGCTCATTTGTACCCTGTGCTGGGAACAGATCCCAGCCACCCTGCAGACAGCCCGAGGAAATGCCTGAAGCACATGCTGCGGCCCGGAGGTGGCACAGCGGGGCCACGTCTGCCAAAAACGCCGGTAATTAAAATCCTTTGGCCGCAGCCAGCGAAGGACGCTGCGGTTCCCAGCAGCGGGGATGAGATGGGAGCGCTGGGCTGAGCCCCCCGGGCCAGGGGCTGCTCCCAAAGCACAGGGAAACAGCCCCCACACCCGCAGAGGTGGCCCCGCTTCCCTCTGGAAACAGCCCCCCAGGGAAGGGCTGATGTCCGTCCCCTTCTGGGAAAGTGTCACTCCCGCAAGGGCTCCCAGGTGAGGCTCATCCAGGTTTGTGTCCCTGGGCTGGAGCTGGGGCCGAGCTCGGGCAGGGTTAGGACGGGTTGGAATCCGGAGCAGAGCAGGAGCCACTGGTTCGGCCCCAGTTTACTGCAGAGCCACAGAAAATTGGCAGGGAACGGCTCCAGTCACAGCTTTCCAGAAAAAAAAAAAATCCCGGTAAAACCAGAGCAACAGGGTGTGAAGGATCCTGGGATCCCATCAAAGAGTTAATGATGGAAGAAAAAATGGGGGAATGTTTAAAGGGGCAGGGAAACCATGAGTGGAAGTGGCTGATAAGGACTAATTTTATTTCTCTTTACAATCAAAAGGGGTCAAAAGCAAAGTGTGGAGCTGTTACACCATCCATCTCACCCATACCACAAACAGGACGGGCTGCCAGGCTCATTTCCAGCACCATCCATCCTCTTTGAGACTTCATTTGAATATTTTTCCAAGGATTCTGGCACTGCCTCCCAATCACTCACCAGACCAGAGCCCCACTGTGCCTGCAGGAAGAGACAGAACCTTCACTGTTGCTTCCCCCTCTGCAAACACGGCTGGCACAGGGCTCCTGGAATTGCTTCCTTGGCTTTATTTCCACTTAGTGAAATACCCTGGGAGGAGAACAGCTCTGCCCTCAGCCCTGCCCTGGATCTCTCCCTCTCTTGTGCAGGACAGAGCAGACAGGACATGAAAAGTCCATGGAACATCTACAGGCACATGTGGGTCTTGCTTAAGGATGGGGAGCAGCCATGGAAGGGCCTGTTTGGATCAAAGTGTCCACGGAGCCAGCAGGCAGGGATGCCCTTTTAGGGGCTGAACTCCACAGTGATGGGTTGGAAACTTGAGGAGGAAAAGATTAGAACAAAAAACATGAGACTTCCAGAGATGGTCCTGTGCAGGTGTGGCTGTATCTTTGCAGCCCTCAGCTGGAATGGGAGATGGCAGTGGATGCATCCCCACCCAGGGATAAGGGGAAATTCAGGTCTGGACATTGGCATGTGCACGTGTCCCATATGCCATGGAGTCAAAAGGGATGGCAGAGAAACCAGGGAATCAGACAAATGAGCCTTTTTTGTCCTGAGGAAAGGCAGGGAAGGATGTCTGTGAGCACACTGACAGAGATGTCCTGCACTGCCTGTGGTTTCCTAGAGGAGGCTTTTTCTGAATGCAGAAGACCCAAATTTCCCCTGGTTAAAACATGAATGAAATGTTTCCAATGGTTTTCCAACATTTGCTTTCACCTCAAGCAGCAAGCAAGCTGCAAAGGATCAGCTCTGCCTGTGAAATCAAAAATCCAGAGGAAGCTCAGATTTACTGCCAAGTTTTGATGCAGGAGGGGCAGGACTCAGTGCCTGTGTAGTGAAACGTTTACATTTCTTCTGCTGAATCAAATTCAGACTGGATGTGACCCTCAGGAGCCCCAGCCCTTGGGGACAGACCCACTGGGGAGCACCCTGCCCCCCATCCCTGTGCATGGTCCAAGGGCAGCTGCTCAGAGTGCACAGAGATGGGACCTGGAGCTGATGTCCACAGCACCCAGACTCCACCCCTCACGAAGCCCTGCAGGCCTTGGCCTCAAGCTGATCAAAATTTGCCATGTTTTGGTTCCTTTCAGCCAACTGAGTGCTTTTCATTTTGATTTCTCTCCCTCTCCCCCCCCACCCCAAAGCTGAAAGACCCTGACAGCTTGGGCCATTGTGTCAGTTGACTTTTCCTTCCAAAAATAATACTATTTCTGATGCAAACTCCTCAGCCTGCTCTGCTTTAACTCTCTCCAGAGCCCTGTAACTCTGTGAGTGCAGGGATGCCTGTGTGTCCTCTGGCACACTTTTGCACATGGAAAAAAAGAACTTTTCCCTACCTGAAGGCTCGTTCCCGTTATTGAACCTCTTTGAAGTCGAGCAATAAAAAGTCCCTGTGCCCATGTGCAGAGCTCCAGACCAGCCCTTTAATGTCTCAGATGCAAATTTCACTGGAACTGTACCAAAATGGTGGAAGGCTGCTCCAGATTATTGCATTGGTCTCATGCCTGAGTCATTCTTCAAATAAATATCTACATTACAAAATGTCCTCATCCCATCCACGAGCTGGGAGCATCTCCTTGCTGGGAGCTTCCTTCCATGTGGCTCTGGGCACCTCAGTATCAGAAAGGCTGTAGGATGGGAAGAGGATCACCAAAAGCATAAAATACATAAAAATCTGTGCCCTTGCATGGAATAAATCATTTAACAAGGGAATCCAGGGCATTTCTGGCAGTAAATGCAGTGTGTGCTGTGTCTATCTGCAATTCAGCAATAAAGTACCCAGAGCCATCGTGGCTCTCTGATGTGAGATATTGCAGTGCCTGTTTCACACTGCATCCCTTTTCCTCCCAGTGAGACAGAAAATAGAGCAAAAGGCAGAGGTGTTCTGAGCCTGTGGGTCCATGAAGCAACAGCCCATCCCACCTATTCCGTGGGGATGTGTCTTAGGTGGAGTCCTCAGACACCTGAAAATCAGTTCTGGATGAGGAGAGAGAAAACACACAGAAAAATCCATGCATGGGAGAGTGGTGAGCATGGAAGAAACAGAGCCAGATTTGGGTGTATTTATCCTCAAAAGGAAAACTTCTTGAGTTTTAGCAGGCAGAGGCACTGCCTGGCCCAGCCTGGTTTTCAAGGCACAATGAGGTGATGAGGACACGTGGGTTAGGCAGCTCCCAGGGCTGCTGGAGATCCTCTGTGTGACCTTGGGGACATCACTAATGTCCCCTGGAGTTCCTTAGAGATGGGATAACTCCTTTTTCCCCCCACTTCCTTCGCCCTGCTGCCAGCTCTTCTGTCACAGGAGCTGCCACATTCCTACACCGGCCACGTTCCTACTTGGAGCAAACACAGTGTCCGAGGTTTCTCCCCTCCTGGACCAGGCTGGAGTCTCCAGATGAGGGTCTGGTCCCAGCCCAGCCCAGTGAGAGCCCAAACTCAGACCACTGCCAGGCTACAAGCAGGAGGCACCTCGGGAAAGCAGAAAAACAAGCAGTGAGAATAAACATCCGGATGAGGGCTGAGGAGGGAAAGCAAAACACTGAGGGAAGCCAGGAATAATAAGAACCAAAAACAAATAGAAAAGAGCTAACAGGAGCCATGGATCTAAAAATAGAATGAAAGAACAGCAGCAGGGTGGAGGGGCTGGGATATTTTGGGGTCTGGCAAAGCATGTATTGGGTTTGTGGGGCTGAGTTTTACTGTGGTGGGGCTCAGCCCTGGGGCAGAGCCAGGTTCTCCTCTCACTGCCTTCTCTCCCTGATGTGGGGGAGGATGGAGGGTGGAGGATGGGACTCCCAGGAGCTGTTTGGGTGGCAGTGATGACAGCAGGCTGCTCTTCATCCCTGCCACATCTCCCCTGGGGGCAAAAGTGTTTGCTGCAAATACTATCCTAGGAACAGATGTCCCACCCAAAACCCTCCTCAGCTCCCAGCAGAAGTTGTCCAAACCTCCAACCTGCCTCTGTGCTGGCTCAGGTCTCTGTGAGGCANACATCTGCTCAAGGCCTGGGGACAGAAGGTGTGACTCTGATTTGGACACCCCAAATCAGTGATGTCCTTCCAGGAAGTGAACTCAGGTTATCCCAGGAACTGCCCCAATATGGCTCTGCAAGTCCTGTCAGCCCAGAGCCATTCTCTTGCTCCAACATTTATATCCAGAGGTGAAACCACTGAAAATCAAACTACTAAGAACCTATTTGTTGGTTCCCATTCCCTGAACCCCCCAGGCCAAGGTCATACAAAACCAGTAGAGGAATTTTTTTTTTCTTTTTTTTCCAAGGAATTAGCTGGCAGAGGGAAGCTTGTGCAGGACAGACTCTGCACCTGGCTGTCCCAGGTGGACAGGGAGCACGGGGTGCACAAACCCTCAGCAGTCTGGAGATGGGCAGGGGGCCACCAGAGGTGGGTCTAAATCTCCCCCTGGGAAGGCACATCCAGGAAGGGACTGACCTCCACTTTCTCCAAGCTGACCATGGGGCTCCTTTGCATAAGCAACTTCTTTCACACCTCAGACATTTGTTTTTTCTTTGTGGTTGCCCCCATTATTCCTGTTCTTAGGGCTGGGAACTTGCCCCCAGCTTCTTTGTCACCAATGCTCTCCTCATCCTGGCACCTCCTCGAGTTGTCACTTCCATGGTGGGACCCAGGAGCTGCAGGCAGTCTGGGAGCAGGCTGGAATAAAAGAAAACACTTTGGCCACCTCTTGGCCCCTGACTCAGAGCAGTTCCCCTCTCTCAAAAGCAAGAGAAGCCCATTTGAGGCACTGCTGCCACCAGACCCACCACGTCAGACCTCCCCTTTCCTGTTCTTGGAAGCCCAAGGGCTGCAAGTCCACAGCCACCTAATCAAAACCAACGGTGAATTTTAAAGATGAGGGGAAAAAAATAAAACCATAAAATTAGAAGAAATCAGTCTGGATGGAAAGCCAAGGAGGCCACGTGCCAGGAAAGTGAGCAGCCTGCCAGTTTGGCACAGGGTGAATGCTTGGCCTGTTGAGATGAAGTGTTGGAGCTGGGCACGCTGGAGAGGCACTGAGCATCTTCAGGGGAAAAGGAGAGGCAGGGAACAGGACAGGGATGAGGAGCAGACAGAGCCTGAAGGACAGATGAGTCCCAAACACACACTTGAGCATGAGGATGGGTGTGGGGGAGGATTGAGGGATGTCCCCACCAGGGACTTGGCTGGTGTTTGTCAGCACAGCCCCATAAATGACAATGGTGCTGCTGCTCTGGACAGGCTCCTGCTGAAACCAGAGCTGGAGCTGCACGGAGCAAGGGACAGTCCCCAGCAGGAGTGCTGAGGGCACTGGGCTGTGGAGCAACAGGAAAGGGCTCCCAGCAATCCAGGGAACACAGCAACTGCACAAAGAAGAGAGGGATGCAGCCAAGAGCAGCATGTGATACACCAACCCTGAGAGTCAGAGGTTCAAAGGACAGTGAGGGCCCCAAAACTCTTTTCCTGTGCAGGAAGGGACACCCAAATCATCACTGAGAGCTGAAATGGGGGCTCAGCTTGTACCCAGCAGGGCAGCAGCACCCGGGCTCCTCCCAGGCCACCCCTCACCAGCAGAGGAGGAGCCCACGCACGGTTTCCTCTGCTCCCACCTCTGGCTGATGTGCTGGCAGAGGGCACGGGCTGCTCTCCAGGATCCCCAGGACACGGCACAGAGCAAACCAACCCCTCTCCTGGGCTGTCTTCTTCAGACCCAGCCTGTGAAAGGAGCAGCCACAGCCAAGTTTCCCCGTGTTTTTACTTTCCCCTGTTCATTTTGTCTGGGTCCAAGCGGTGGGTTTCGAATGCAGCCTCTCCCTGTCCCTGGTCCCAGCAGCGCTGGAAGGAAACTCCAAATCCGAGGCAGGCAGCACCTCCCTGGCTCTGGAAGCTGCACCCGGCAGATTCCTCCCTGGATCCTGGGATGGGGTTGCGGGCACTGGAGGAAATGTGATGCTACTTTAAATTTAAATTTAAA
>VWYE01003025.1:1214387-1294665 GCA_013398995.1 Alaudala cheleensis | reverse complement strand
TTTACTAGCTCAGCATTAGGATTACAGATCAGTGCAAAGGAGCCATATCAGGAGCCAGAGGTTTAGATCAATACAGTTTGTATCCCATCACAGTACTTGCAATCTTACTGGCAAATTGCCTTCTCTACTTTTTTATTCCCATTTTTCTTTTTAATTGCATAAGCATTATTATTTTTTAGTTAGTAGTGGCTGAAGGTTTCAGAATGTTGTTTCAGAATGAAGTTCTACTTAAAACATCCTTTTTTACTTGTTGGAAAAAATTAAATCACTATTCAGCTTCCAAGTACTGTTCTATCAACATTTGCATAGAAAACTTTTAAGAAAATTCTGCTCACTTTTGCTTCCTACTACCAGGATGCTATGCCTCACTCTCCACTATTCTGTTCCTTGCTATATAGTTAAAGTCAAAGAATCATGGTGTTATTAAGGTTGGAAAGACTCTCTGAGATTACCTAGTCCAACTTTCTGCAGGACCAGCTTCAAATTCAGACCAGGGTTTCTCAGGGATGGACTGAGACCTTCAACAGTGATTGAGACTCCATAGCCTCACTGAGAAATCAGCTCCAGTGCTAAACTACTGTCACCACAAAAGCTATTTTATACTAATATCTAAATGGAAGTTTTCTTTTTTGCCACTTGTATTTTTACTGTGGACCTCGCAGGTGAGCCTGTCTATCCAATGCTATCATTATTTCCTTTGAAGACAGCTTTTTTTTTAACCCACCTAAACACTTTCACCTCCAACTCCTCCTTGCAGGTCATGTGCTCCAATCACTGATCTTCTTGGTGGTGGCTGCTGCTGGACTTTCCTCAGGATGTCACTCTCATACAAGAGGGCACTACACTGGGCATTGTACCTGGATTCATTGTTATGGTAGCTGAGCCNGGTTCTATAAAACA
Organism: Alaudala cheleensis; assembly: GCA_013398995.1. Classification (NCBI taxonomy): domain Eukaryota; kingdom Metazoa; phylum Chordata; class Aves; order Passeriformes; family Alaudidae; genus Alaudala; species Alaudala cheleensis. The sequence continues at coordinate 1,293,765 of VWYE01003025.1, read as the reverse complement.
AACTCCGCGCTTCTCTTTTTCTCCCCCTTCGCTCCAGGAACCAGTCTTAAAGCTACAGAACACAATATCTAACACAGACAGAACAGACAATTTGGGGATAGAAGCATCATACAGTCACCCTAGGACACACCACTTTCCTCACCTGAAGGAAGCTTTTATTATCCAGTATCCTCAAGCCCTTCTTGGCAGGGTTCTTCTCAATTCATTCAAGCACGTGTATTGAAATATACTGGAACTTCCTGAGATTGTTGTGTGACCCTTGTAGCAAATATGGCTAATGTCTTCCATGAAATCCAAGTCTAGTGAACAGAAGATTTCAAGGGGGATTCAATCACTGTCTCTTTTTTATCAGACTGACCAGCAGAGGCTTGACACCACTTTCTCCCATGATCTCACCTCTAACTGTCACTCACAAGATCTCAAAAAATATTATGGCCTGTTGCTTTGCAGAGCTTTATATGTATTATCCATGCAAATGCTGTCCATCCATATGTATCACACATGTGCATCCATCCTTGCATTCATCCATCACTGCATTTGCAAGTTGTCCTGCCAGTAACTGCATAGTTCTGCAGTTGTGCACAAATCCTCAGAAAAGTCTTTCTGTGATTTTCCATGCATGTGTTGACAGGATGGGTTTGTACTTGCAGTTTCTTTCAGGTCATTCCAGTTGTCTGAATTACCAGATTATTTGCATTTAATATTCTCATGCTAAATAAGTATTGTATTTTAACTTGTTTTCCACTTGCTTTCATGCCTTTAAATATACTCTTCTTCAGAATACAGTCTTCAAAATTTGGAGTTAAAGGCATTTAGTTACATGGATCACTTTTATTCTCCAAACTTAAGATATTAATCTTGCTTTTTTTCAGTCATATGGTACTTTCCTGTCTTGAAAGGTTTGTTCCAATCCTTGTGCCTAGATTACACTGCCATATAAAGGAGACATATGGCATCACAATCTGGGAACAGGATAAAGACCACCAGATCATGTCACATATCTTGCATACCAGCTTCTAGTCACTGGTAATATAAAAGTGAAAAGATCATCTAATCTGCTCTCAATACTTGAAGTCATACCTGTTTGTACTTGGTGCTGCTTTGCATCCCATTTAATTTTACCTGATAAGACTAAAACTAACATAGAAGGAACTGAAATTTTTCAGTTGCATTGTATTTGCATTCTGTGGTTGGTAGCTTTTCTAATGTTACTGTATCTGTGATATATAGATCTATCACAACTTCTGTTACCGTGCTCTAAATTTCCAGACTTAAAAAAACCCAAAAAAACCAGACATTAACATTCTCGTGGGCCTGGCCATCAATATTTCATCTTAGGTAAACTGCAGTTTTGCCTAATTTATTGTTTCTCATTATGTCTGGCATGTAGAAGCTAAATTCCCCTCTGCAAGGGAAATTGTCCATCTGCCTGGAAAATGACCTTTTGTGCTCTGCAAATCAGTAGGGACACAAATCAAAAGGGACACAGTTGGTTAATATTGTAGAAAAATGACTTCATTTGTCACTAACTAAATTGTCATGAGTTTGACCCATTTTGAGATTAGTTAACATTTGCTTCCTTTCTCATGTTTCATGCATAATTCATTTGGATTCTCACTATGCTTGTGCTGTGCTTATGGAGTTGGGATGTTTTGTATAGTCACTCTTAGGAGCAATAGTAACACAACATTTGTCAAAGTGTCATAGTGAACAATGAAACCTCATTATATGTCACTCAAAGAGCTGAATGAAAAAAATAGCCATTTTATATCCAAATTTTGGAAGGTGAAAGACAGAAAACAAGTTTTTGTTGCTTTGGTTGTCTTCCAGTTTGATTTGTTCTCTGAGAGTTCCCACAAAGTCAATGTTCATATTCCTGGTTTTGATCCTGCTCTGCTGGAGGTGTTGGGAATTTCACCAGTGAATATCACTGTGAGCAGAAATAAACTTCAAGTGAATAAAAATTGCTCATGTATAAGAGTTTACAAGATAAGATCATCAAGGGCAGAGACTGTCAATTTTGTTTGCACTGCACAGTATGGAAGATATTCTTCATGCTACACTAAAAACATAGAGAAGAGTTGAATGCTGCATGCTACACAACATTGCTGTGCTGCAATCCCCACGGATAAGAGACCAGTGCACGCACAGGCAATATGAGCAGTTCAATTTGGTTACTGAAGTGTACATGGGAAGTCATAATTTCTAATTTAAAAAAAACCCTCCAAACTGAACATTTACACCCTCTTTTTTGGACAATTTTTTTCCTGTGCTTCTTTCCATTTTGCTTTGTCTAACTAGCTGGATATACGGCTTTTATCTTTGCTACTGTGGTAATGAAGTGCCTGTGCCCACCAGTCCTAAAGACAAAGAAAAATCATTTCACCCATATATTGATCATATCCTTAATATTTAAATTCCCTGCAGTAGCACCTCTCTTCTCAAAAGTAAAGTTTAGTCATATTCCATCAAATCTAACCCTTTCGTAGAAAAATTAGAAGAATCAAATGCTCATTATCAACATTAAACTTTCAACAAAGCAAGCAGTATAAACTAGACTTACTTAAGGTAAGAGCATCCTTACCATGGAGCAAAGGGACAGAAGCATCGGTGTTCACTGCATGCTTTAGCTGTCCCTTCACCCAAAATTCATCTTTACTCAGAACACAAGTCACTTCTACGGGTGTGAGGTAAATCAAGGCTGCTCGGCAGCATAAATTGTCTCTATCTAGGCATTTCATTAGAAAAGTTATATGTGATCAAAGATGATAAAAACCCAGGAGTTAATCCAAGGATGACAATGTAAAAACATAAGCATAAGCTTTGCCACGTCAATCTACGGCCGTACTGTCAGTCATTGTCAAAACTATAGAGCAGAGCAGCACATCACATCTTTTCCTGTCAAAAAGTTCCTTCTGACAAAGGTCAGTGCCTTCACGACATAAATCTGTTATCCTATTATTGTCATAAGTATCACAGGAAGAAAGGAGTCAAACGTTTGGAACAGATAGAGCTAATGCAACTTAATTCAGGAGAGGGCCATATTTCCCACTTCCCTTTGTCAGGCTGCCAGCCATCAGCACGAGCTTTCCCTCTTGCAATCTGTTTGTGTTCCAGTGAGTAATAGCTTTTTACTGGCCTGGAAAATGACTATCCCATTACTAGCAAAGTGCATTCATAGGATCAAGAGCCTTTTGGAATAGTTAAGTACATTGTGCCCTTAAAATAGACCAGACTTCTGATGAAAGGCTTAAAACTATGGCCAATCTGTTGGAAAATTAAAAATATAGTAAATCTAGGGCTGAAACCAGGCATATTTATGAGCTACTCAAATATACAGTAATTTAAAATAGTTTTGTACTCAGTGGAATTTATGAAGGTTTTTTTCCTTCATAAGAACCAACCATCTCTAATAACTCATGCATATTTGTAATAGATGGAAAATTATATATATATATATATAATATCTGGCAAAATTTATCTCAAATTGATCACAGCAGTGTTCACTTTCACACCTATCTGAAAAGATACCAAATCATCACAAAAGCTGTGTGCATGATCTTTTCCAAGTAATGCCAGGGTGAACTGGGAGTAAATGGAACTCAAATCAATAAATGCACATGAACTTGAAGCTACGGTAAATAGGAACATTGAGAATACTGGATATGAATATAAATTGGCTAAAACACACAGAGACATGCAAAACATGTGTGAGGAATTAGAAATTATAGATATCAGTTTCTGGATGGGACTGGCCTGTTTCATGCAATGAACAAGAAGACTGGACTAAAATATGTTCATAAGTTGTACTCCCATGATCTATGTGACTTAAGATTTTATTTTGAAAATTTTATAGTCATGCTAACATAAACTTAAGGAAATGGAGGAAAACAGTGACCTGGAGTTTACAATCTAGTGTAAATTGGAGAGCAAATTCTAGTGTAGAGTTTGAAGGTTCTGATTATTCAGCCACAGAATACAGCATTGCTGTGTTGGAAGATTGATTTGACTATTTTTCATCTCTTACCTGTTAACTTTGTGATCCACACAAAATTACTTTTTTTCCTGTTGAAAATCAAACAAAAGCTTTGCAGTTTTGATACGTAAACCACCTGCTGGTCCCTCCTTCTGAGTGAAAGGACCTCCAGGATTTACAATTCTAATAACAGGAATTTTAAAAAGGAATGATAGAAAAAGTGCATTTTTGTCTTGCTTGTTTGACAGCCTTTTTTAGAATATGAAAATGGAAAAAAAATATGGAAACTTGAAAACAAAATTGCCACCAGTTTAGATAAAATAGAGAAAACATGGTTAATCCTGTCCTTACTCCCTAGAGAAATTAATTTAGACCTTCTTTCCCATCCACTTTTTTTTTTCAAATATCTTAGTCCTGGTCTTGCCTCCTCTTGCATTTAGCAATACTGGAGAAACCTTCCTGGAGAGTGTCACACCACTTTGCATTTTTCAGAAAACTAATGTATTTCCCCACAACTTCTCAAGATATTTTATGGGTTCCAGCTGTAGCTCTAAGGTCCTCTTTACTCATGCTGCCTGTAAGTGCTGTTTCTCTACAGTGTAGCTGGCAGATGTCAATGCCTTAATACACGTGGAAACACCCTTAAGGGAGCAGCAGGAATTATGGGCTTGTGTAGAGAGCTATAGGATGTCCCCAGAGAGAGGAGAAGACTGAGGGAGACCTCTCTGGGGTCTTCAACAGCCTCAGGAGGGGAAGCAGAGAGTCAGGTACCAATCTTTTCATTTGTGATCAGTGACAGGGCTTGAGGGAATGACATGAAACTGAGTCAGGGGAGGCTTAGTCTGGATATCAGGAAAAACGTTTTTTCCCCCAGAGGATGGCTGGCCACTGGAACAGGCTCTCCAAGGAAGTGATCACAGCGCCAGCCTGACAGAGTTCTAGAAGTATTTGAACAACACTCCCAAGCACATGGTGTGACTCTTGGGGGTGGTGTTGTGTAGGGACAGGAGTTGGACTTGATGATCCTGATGGATCCCCTCCAAATCAGCATATTCTATGATTCTATAACTATGAAATCTTTTCACTGGGGTCTTCTACTCTATGGGAAGGTTCTGGTACAATATTTCTGAATTATGACATAAAACTAAAGTGAAATGAGGCACAAGAAGTGAAGTAGGTGCTTGGATCTGAAACAAGGAGCTCTGTGGGCAGCAAATTTGATGAGAAAGTCAAGACTGACCTATGTATTAGCTGTTGGTTACTAGGAAAAAATGTATTTTAAAGGGGTCTTAAAATGGGTGCTGTGACTTAGGTGTTTCTTCTGTCATAACTGGGGTGGTAAGAATAGTTGCATTGAAATACAGGTTGCACTTACAGACTCATGCCCTCATCCCTTAAGGACATAGTTGCATAGGGAAATTGAAAGTAAATCAATGATAATTCAGCTTCTTACTTTTAGGTTCTTCCATCTCTCCTGGAACAATTAGTGATACATACCTGAGTTATTGAAAACAAATGTCTGAACCTATCTTTCTACTACTTCACTTGGTCATTTCATAGAAACACTAAGGTATTTGAGTGAGAAGTTCTCTAGTTAAAACTGAAATAAATTTTCAAGGTGTAAAGCCTAAAGTACTGTAACTTTTACTTTTCTGCAAATTCTGACATAAGGCTTCTTTCCTAAGTGCTTTCATGGGCTACTTCCCAGGTATCTTGCAGCAATGTATTTTAGGAGCTCAATAAGAAACTTGTGAAGAAATAAGTTTTTCTTAACAAGCCTTATATTTTCTTTCCTTCAAATCTATTCAAGTTCCCCTTGCTCTTATATTATAACTAAAACTTGAGCACTAATGCCAACAATTCAATCTTTTCATCTTTCTTGGAATTATATGCCTTTGTTTTTTACTGATTGCCCTAAAATTGCATGAAAAACAGTAAGATTATATAATTTTTTAATACTTTTGGCTTACATTAAAATCTGTAATTTTTAGTTTCATTAATCTCAAGTCTCAGTTAAATATGAAAAGCAAATAATTATAACCTTCAGGAATGATGAAAANTATATATATACACACATTTTTTTTCCCCCTTAGGAAGTTGGCTGCATTTTCAGAGGATCTTTTCAGACATTCTTCGGGCTTTATTAAGGTAAGAATGCAAGAGATGGACTACATATATTTTAAAACTCTCTGTCATCAACTTTGATGCACAGCTAAGTATAAAATTAGGCATTCATGGAAGGTAGGTTGTGTCAGAGGGAAAAAAAAGGTTGTCAAATGAATAGTAGATAAAGTTATTAATTTTATGCCTTAATATGGTATGACCAGGTGAGCTGGTTTTGGAGGTTTACATCACNTTTTACTTTTCTGCAAATTCTGACATGAGGCTTCTTTCCTAAGTGCTTTCATGGGCTACTTCCCAGGTATCTTGCAGCAATGTATTCTAGGAGCTCAATAAGAAACTTGTGAAGAAATAAGTTTTTCTTAACAAGCCTTATATTTTCTTTCCTTCAAATCTATTCAAGTTCCCCTTGCTCTTATATTATAACTAAAACTTGAGCACTAATGCCAACAATTCAATCTTTTCATCTTTCTTGGAATTATATGCCTTTGTTTTTTACTGATTGCCCTAAAATTGCATGAAAAACAGTAAGATTATATAATTTTTTAATACTTTTGGCTTACATTAAAATCTGTAATTTTTAGTTTCATTAATCTCAAGTCTCAGTTAAATATGAAAAGCAAATAATTATAACCTTCAGGAATGATGAAAAAAGATGTGGAACTAAAAAAAAATCTTCCAGCAATCTGGAGGGAAGGTTCAGCTATTTTTTAGAAATTAGTTGTTTTATTACTCATAAAAGACAAGATCAGAAAGCATTTCAATCATTACTAATTTCCTCTATAATTTCTGATGTAATATATAGGCAAGTTTTATATGCTGATCAGACTTGGGACAAAAAAAATAATAGCAGCAACTAATATAATATTTATTTATTAAAAATTAAAATGTTCATCTAGAGATGGGTTTCACCAAATGTTGGGGGAAAGGATGTGTATCTTGATTTGCTGCTGATACATGAAGTTCTCCTCAGACTGGTTGACTTAATATATTCCATAGTAATAGTTGTGATCACAGTGTTTGTTTATTTCATTTATACATATATATATATATATATATATATATATATACACACATTTTTTTTCCCCCTTAGGAAGTTGGCTGCATTTTCAGAGGATCTTTTCAGACATTCTTCGGGCTTTATTAAGGTAAGAATGCAAGAGATGGACTACATATATTTTAAAACTCTCTGTCATCAACTTTGATGCACAGCTAAGTATAAAATTAGGCATTCATGGAAGGTAGGTTGTGTCAGAGGGAAAAAAAAGGTTGTCAAATGAATAGTAGATAAAGTTATTAATTTTATGCCTTAATATGGTATGACCAGGTGAGCTGGTTTTGGAGGTTTACATCACCATTACCTGCACCAGATTTGGGGTGTTTGTGCACCCACTGAATATGAGAGAAGGAAGGACAGAGTTCCTATATCCACCACCCACTTGTATTTCCGGAGCTGTTCTGTTTCTGTTGCCATGACCAGATTCTTAGCACAGAATATTCTCAATTGGAAGAGACCCATAAGAATTACCAAATCCAGCACATATGTGAGTGGCCCTACAATGGGAATCAAACCTGCAAACTTGGTGGTTTTAGTACCATGCTATAACCAATAGAGCTAATCAGGGTTAAATTGTTGGTGCTCATCATAGTCAGGCCATGCCTGTGTGGAAGAGCTGCTTCAAAAAAAAAAAAATAATAAGATTAAGATGTAGAATGAAATAATTTAATTTATTTTTCTTTGTCTCCTTAAAAACAAAACCTCTCCCTTCTTACCTATTGGAGGTGTTATGATTAAGGTCATATCATTTGAGTGCCAGAATCTGTTTGACTTTTATATGGATTTGTTACAGGTACTTTTGGAAAACATCACTTTAAACTTCTGCTAGTTTTTCCATCTCAGATATGTGGAAATGGGGCAGCCTGGCCCATGCTGCCTTGAACAATCCACCTGTCTCTTCTTATAAACATATTTTCTATAATATATCATCAAACTTAAAATACATATATATTCTCATGTGTGATATTTTCACTAGCTAGATTTGGGCTGGATCAAGGATGGCCCAGCCATGAAAGGTCATAAATGGCCAACAATTTAAATTTTTCTCATCAAACTGCAAAAACTCCAAGTTAAAATCTGAATAATCTGTTTGCAATTAGCTGGATGTGGTTTAATATTAAGTGGTTGTGCAGTCATTCCTGTGAATGAAAAAACTGGGCCAAGAAAGCTGCATATTATTTGTTAGAAGTCAATTAACTATTTCACAGTGAAATAAGACAGGCTTCCACTCTCTATCATGGAGTCCTGCGTGAATATGCTGAGAAAGTGACAATCATAATTTCCTTACTTGCTAATTACTCTCATTAGTTTTTGTTATTTCATGTTTTATTTTGCACTCTTGAACTAGATTGGAGCAATGAACAAATTTCATGCAGGCATAAAGATGATGTGTAGCTATGGTCCTTTCCTGCAGAAAGGAGTCGCATCAAGAAGTCACGAAGATGGGTTGGGCATCCCCTTAAAATACAAAAGAAATCAGAACTCAAGTCTGGTTTAAAAATTGAGGCAATTCTTTAAAATATACATTTTAACTTTCATCTTCTTGGTTTGATTTGGTTTGGTGGTCAGATTTTCTGTGGGTTTTTGTAGGTATTTGTTTGTTTAGTTTTTGTTTATTTTAACCAATGCTATAATAAAAAATTAGGTTTTCATAGGACTCTTAGAGCTACAGATTTTAGAAGAAATGCAGAGAAATGTGAGCAATGAAGTAAAACGAAGAATATTTATTGGATAACTTTTAAAACTAAGTTTAAATTTACTTATGGAATCAGGGACTTTATTTATTATATAAGCCCCTATTTACCCAAGTCTCTATTATGTTAATGTAATACTTCTTCCTCCCCTCAGGCCCAAGATGTTGCTAATTTGATATGTTGTATAAAGGAAGGGGGTCTTCCTGTACTCCATATTTTCTCACATAAACTGCCATGGTTTAAGGGGTTTTTTATTATGCATTCCAGATATGTTTTGCAGTAAGTGATAACTAATGACCTTGGACAAAATTGCTCAATTCTTTTTGTTGTTTACTTCTCTGTCATCCACCCAACAGAAGACCCATTGAGAAAAATGTGTAACATCCCTGACATTTGGAAACCTTAGAAGAAAAAGCATGTGCTATAGCTACCCACTCACAGAACATATGTGGAACAGTTTGTGTGTAGAATAGAGTGTCAAAAATGAAATCCTTGTTTTTGGCTACTGCATATGCAGAAGAGTCAAGATTGTGTGGAACAGACTTCTAACAGCATTGTACTGTGTGAGGGTGATTGTCACTATGACCTTTACAGTGTAAATGCCCAAAACATGGTGGGATAATGTTTGGAACTTTTGCAGTCACAGTCTATCTCACACGTCCAGTATCTGCTGCCTCAGCCTGTCCTGTTTATAGCAGCCTTGTGGCTGCTGTTACCTATGTTGCTATTACCAAGCCTTTAAGGAGCTTGCACTTGCAGAGCTGAGCTCCACTATGTTTCTCACACATCCTACACAAAACCCCCTCGGTAGAAAATGGACAGAAACAGCATTACCAGGAGTTTTGTTTAGTACAAACATGTCTAAATCCAAGCACTTTACACTTTCTGATCAAAGAGAATTAATTGGAACTAATTAATTGGCTTGAAGGTGTTTAGTGTTGCAAGAATTCAACTTGTGCAAAAAGGCTCAAAGAATCCCTTTGTGAAATGATGCCATGAGGCTACAACCAAATCTGCAATCTCAGCTACCCTTTGATGCCATACATATGCAAAGGGTCTCCAGCCTGAAAGAGGGGAGGCTGATGCCCAGCCCTGTGATATTGTCTTCTCTTTATTAATATCTGCAGGTTGATTTTGGCAAAATCTGATCTATGCCCTGAGACCTTCACTGCTGGGAAAGAGTCTTGTTTGCCTTGAGAGGCATCAAAGAATTCCCAGCCAAAGGGCAAGACATTAGTATAACACTGAAAGACCAAGAGGGAAGGAGACAGAGTTTCCTAGTGGGATCTATCCAATTGTTTATTAATGCAATCAAATTGGCAAAAAGGTGGAAGTCACTCAGAACTGGAAAGAGCCAGATGCTGAGTCCTCTGGCTTCTTTCTTCTTTCTCACAGATCTGACCATGTGTTTTTCATAACTTGAGTTCAATAATATATCCCTGTTAATCCATAAGCCACAAGTCATTGCTGCCCAGATGAGGAATTAGTAACTGAGCTTTATATGAAATATCTCTTCCAGATCATTTGCTTTATTCAAAAGCTTCCTTCGCTCAATATGCTCATTCCCTGCAAACAGACCGTCATCACCTGTTCTCCACTTGTTTGCATGCTGATAGCTCTTCTCCTCTCATAAATTCCATTAATTAATGAATAGTCAGCAGGGAATTGTCTCCTCAGGCTCATTAAAGAAATGGACACTAAAATAATATGAAAGCAGCTGCCTCCTCTCTGTTATTCCCTTCTGACGGCTACTGCTTTCCTCATCACTGCTAAATTATAACACTGCTTTGATTAGCAGCCCTGTTACTTGCTGCAGCTGCATTTAGAGATGGAAATTTTAACTATACAGTCATGTTTAATTGATATTCTCATCAAACTGTTAGCATTGTAAAAAACGCAGCACTCCAATACATCAAGCTTGTGTACATATATTAAATCCTGTTGGAATTTTTTTGACCTTGTAAGCAGATTGAAAAGACATGTTTCTTGATGCCTTCTCATAAGTCACTGATAATCAGCTGAGCTCATTTGGGAACCAGATGCAAAATTTGTGAAAAATCCCAGGCCAGAGATCATTCTAAACAGAAACATATTTGATTACTCTCCCAGTGCCTAAGTGTGAATGCTCATTTCTATGCTGAAAGATTTAGAAACTATTTATTTTAAAGGATAGGATGAGGTCTGATTTTTTTATAAAAGATTTCAAATAAAAAAAACCTGTTCCCCATCAAAAGAGTGAGTTTACGCCAGACAGATAATCTATATCATACCTGATATAAATGACCAGAGTTTGGAAGATGTTCTAATTCATGTAAGAAGGATGGTTGGGCCAGACTTGCCTACACTCAGGGTTTAGGTTCCAACTCATCCCTTTTTGAAGAAGCATTACCCATAGAACAGTCCAAATCAGGACAGCTTTCTCTGTTCTGTGGCTGCTGAGACATGCTGATTCTCTACTAGCACAGTCTTAGAACAAGAGATGATAGAACCCTTGAGTCATTCAGGCTGAAAAAAAACCCCTTTAAGATCATCAAGTCTGACTGTTAGTATATCACTGCCATGTCCACCACTAAACTGTGTCCCCAGGTGCCATATCTATATGTTTTTTACAGATTTTCAGAGATAATGATTCTACCACTGTCCTGGGCAGTCTCTTACAGGGCTGTAAAGAAATGTTTCCTAATACTCAATCCAAACTTTCCCAAGTGAAACTTTAGGTTATTTCCTCTTTTTCTGAAAGAGGATGTCTAGCAATTTTGAGGTAACGTGACAGGAATTGTTCATTGCCTTTTAGTGGCTGGTGCTTTCACTCAGATGACATCAGAGTGGGATCTGGGACTAAATGGAGGATACAGGACAAGGGGAAAGTCCCTTGCTCTAGTGCTGACTTGTGATGCTGCCCATGTTCCAGATCAGCTCAAAAGATATAGAAAGAGGTCATTTGTGATGGAGTAAAGCAGCAAGCATCCAAAATCAGAACTAACAGAAGCAACTCTAAACCTTAGCCCTAGGAATAATATATTGAACACAATTCTGGAATTATAAAAAAATATAATGGAAAGGCTTCAAACCAGTTTTTTTTCCCTGTTCAATAATTTCAGAACTGGATTTGGACTTTGATTACCAAATATAATCCCCTTTTGATGACAAGCCCCAAACTTTCAAATTCAAAGGTGCTACTTTATTAAAAATAAGAAATCTCTTCCTGGCATTGAAAACTACTCGCCTTCACTTAGACATTTCCGTTGGATGTTTCAAAGTTTGAGCAGGATGATTGTAGAAGTTGTAGTTCACCTACAGTACTAAATCCCCCATTTTATTTTGTATCAGGATGAACACTTCAAGGGAATAGTCCAGTCATCTCTAATTCCTGCATTGTTAAAACATAATCTGTTCCTCTTCTGCTGCACCTTCAATGAGGGCAACACCCTCATGTCTCTAACTAAGAGAGATTGTTTAGATTCAAACTGGAGCTTTTGGTTTTATTTCTACTTTTAGAGCTCCAATAGCTAAAAAAATGGGCTGATTTTACTAAGTTTGCGAGATCTTAAGATGTGAGATCCTATCTTCCTACAGAGACCAATAAAGGTGGGTAGAGAAAACCCTTAGGTGAGAAAATTTCCTTGTTGATCAAGACAGAGATCAACAGGCTCTTGCTGTGAACACCTTAAATTGCCCTGCTGTGAAGGATCTCAGCTTTTGTACTCTAGACTTAGCAGAGAAATTTGGCCTTTGAACTGAAGAATTGAAAAATAAAAGTAGTCCCCTCTGATTAATTCTTTACTTGAAATGCTCTTATGTTTTGTTGATCGCTGGCCTTGTATCCTGTTAAATACTGCTACTTTGAGTAAATAACTGACATTTTTCCTTTTTTGTTTCAAGTGTTTAATTTCCTTCTTTCTTTGATAGTCTGTGATTACATTGTATTATTCTCTATTAATTGAATAATGTCTCCCTTTGATCTGCCTTGGAGAAGCAGTGAAAATATCTAGGTAATTTAATATATCCCAGATATCACAATATATTTGTGGAGGATTCACATCCATTAGTGGGATTATTTAGAAATATCATGTCTCTACCATAAAAAATAATTTAAAGAAATCATTCTCTGTGGTAGTTTGTAACTTGGCTCCATTGGCTTGGGCATCTCAGCTGCCTTAAATTAGATAAATTATTTTAGGCCTAAGAGGATGATTCATGGGCATGTTATCAAGTTCATGGTACAAATTCAAAACTAGATGCTTCAGGAGATTTTGGCTTGAATTCAAACAGAGTAGGACTCTAAAATGAAACAAACATTGCTCATGAAATGCAGTGCTCATCTCTTTATTGGTGCAATACCAAAGTTTAATTTTAATTTTTTAATAGAATTTTTTATAACAATTGTGCTCATTAAAGATATCCAATTCCATCAGACTTTCCTTTGGTGAACAGAAGTCTCTTGAAAGCCATTCTCTAACTCAAGGATTCAATAAGGCAGACAGGGTTTATCATATCACTATACATAAAGAGTTCCGTTATCCTGTGGCAGCATTGCTTTTATCTTGGGAGGTTAAATATTAATTTATTCCATGTATGTGAAGAATTTTACCTCTTAGTTCAACCTTTCATATTTCCCATGCCTACATCTGTTTTTGTGTATACTGATCTCTAACCTAGAAGTCATTAAATAATTTTTGCCTCTAAGGTAATTTATTAATTATAACACACACTTGTTGTTAATTAAAAGATGCAGTTGGCTTAGTACTTGATATTGTTGCTAAATTAATTCATTAAATCTTTTACTAAAAGCCAAGATATGACCTTCCTATAGTGTTATGCCTGATGCTGTTGTTCTACACCAGCCACCACAAGATGTAATAATAATTACAGGGGATTCAGGCTATCTGGCATCTAGAAAGGATCTCAAGGTAGAAAAGGGCAAATTATTAGAACTGAGATCTGTCTTCACACTCATAGAGAAAAAGAGTGTGTCTAAAAGGAAAAGGAGACTCCTAATGGCACAGACAGTATACGTAGAGAAATTTTTATTTAACCACAGAGGCAGATGAATCAGTGTTTCAGGGCAGTCAGGACCACTGCCCTGAAAAAAAACCCCGCTTCTATTATAACACTAGAGTGAAGAATAACAAGCAGTCTGAATTAAACTGAGCTGGGTTGTTTTTCATTTGCAAATGTACAGTGTATAGGTCTACAACTATTGTGTTTGGATAAAGTAATTTGAAACTAGAGCCTTACTGGAGGTCCTACAATGAAAATTATACTTCTTGTTCTTAACCTCACTGTCTGAATCTCCCTTTCTGGTGGGATTATTGGCAGTGGTTGACAGTGTAGTGTTCTGCAGTCACTCTCCACTGCAGGAATCTGAGATTTTCCCAAGGCAAAGAATTTTTGGGACTTTTTTGGACACAATTGGTATTTGTGCTGCTTTGGAGACTAGGACAAAAACCACTTCTGCAATACATATCCAACAACATTTGGAGCAAAAATAAGTTAGGATGTAGTTTTTAATCCAGCAGACTTCAAGAAGGATACAATATATGCAGGAAATTACTGACACCTCTCATCTCTTTCCAGGCAACAATGACCTGGCATTCCCTGACAGGCAGACATTCTGATTTCCTCTTGTCCAGAACTATTCCAGTCTCACCAAAGCCCCCATGGAAAAGAACCTGCTTTGTTTTTTCTGTGCCACTCATTTCTTTGTATACATCCGTGTTTATTTTTTATAATTATTTTTTGGCTAATACCAGTATCAACAGCACACACTGTGTTTGGTCCATACATGCATTCATGGCCAGTATGCCAATCACAATTAATTTCTCTATTGTTAATTCTCAGAAATTAGTTTGGGTTTATTTGTTTTTAGAAACCCAGAAACATCCATCTTTTATATTCATTGCTGAACTTTTAACTATCTGGTCAGAAATTTAAATCTCAGAAAAAATCTACCATGGGAGAGGATGAATATGAAGATCATGTAGACAGGACATTATTTGCACTAATTGCATTATTTGGATTCATATGCTATATAAATGAAAGTGGTACTGGTTCCTCACCTATTCATGCAGATAATTCTAGATTTCTGAACAAGTAGATGTTCTCATATTTTTATGTAAAACTTGCTCACATCTTCAGGAAAAGAAATAAATTCACAATTATGTCAACTACTCCTTACTATAAATCCATACAGCTAGGTTACAGGAAATGGCAATAGTGCAAGGCATTATGTAGAAAATGGTCAGCAGGGAATGCATTGCGTCTAGCCATATTTTTCATTACATTCAAAGGCTCTGGAAATTTAAAGGTATTACATTGGGTTTCACTTTTTCATGTTTGGTTTTGTATTCTGATGATCTTTTTCAAAACATTACAGCAGTGTGATCAGAACAGCATTCTTCCAGAATTATGCTGGGACACTGTGGTCACATTAGGAAATGACACGTCACCCTGATTACCTTTTAGGAATGTTTGTCAGCTAAGGGTAGAGCAATAAAATGTTTAGTTGTCAAGGTCAACAGGAAGGTTCTGT
This sequence comes from Alaudala cheleensis, assembly GCA_013398995.1. NCBI lineage: Eukaryota > Metazoa > Chordata > Aves > Passeriformes > Alaudidae > Alaudala > Alaudala cheleensis. The sequence continues at coordinate 1,278,385 of VWYE01003025.1, read as the reverse complement.
CTCATGTCACAGCAACATTGGAATCCAGTACACCTAGGGGTTATATAATTTATTTTAAAAAGAAAGCTTTTCCTCACTTCTTATCCAGCACATTTCCAGTTAATCGGGAATAAATGGTGCTATTTTGGGATTGAAAGTTGTATTTACCCAGATAGTAAAAAAGCCTTTTACTGGTCCTTTAAAGCAGAAGTTCACATCAAACCAGTGTCAAACCTGTCAAGGCACATTTTTCAGAAGGAAATTTGAAATTTGAATGATAATAATCAGTATTATTTTGATGAACAACACAATAGAAAGTACATGTAGTTGTTTAAGGAGAAAGAATGGTCACAAATATCTTCCTTCATGTGTGGTTTGAAATTTGTCAAAAATAAACTAAACAGGTCTGCATCCCATGCTACATATGAAAACAGCTTCACTAGCAATGAAAATCAAGACATCAAAATGATAAGGAGTTTCCAAAGCTACAAATTTGAGTAAATATGAACAGAAGGAATTTAGGGTTATTTGGGGTTATCACAGCAACCCAAATAAAATAGATTTTAATGTCAATCTGTTTTTGTGAGATGTAAATGAAATACACAGATGCTTTAGAGATGATCAAATTTAACAGCTCTGAAACTTTGTGTATTTAAAAGCATAATATAAATTTTAATCGGCATTTCCATATGGGAAGATCTGTGGATGAAGCTGCAGAGTTCACAGAAATACAACCACTGATGCCAGTGTTTGTGGCACTGGGGCTAACACAAAAGGACAAAAGAGAAAGCTGTTATAAACACTGGCATCAGCACCACGGCAAAATGCTGACTTCCAGCCACTGTCACCTTCCACAGCCCTCAGCCCTCCTGCTCCTTTCTTGGAGCACATTTTAAGGTCTGAGCTGTGTGGGATTTGGGAGGATATATGTGTAAAACAGTACATTTGCTGTATGCTTCCTACAATCACAGGTGACAGGAATTGATGATCAGATGATCATTCACCTTTTTTGTCTTTTTTGTAAGGCACAACACTAAAGGCCACTAAAAGTGGTATGATAACTTTAAGAGAATAACTCCTAAAGTTTCCAAATCATATCAGTTGATTAACCATTATCAAGTTTCTTCTTACAAAAGCTTGTTTTAAAAAAGATGACATTGTACTCCAAGCTTTCTCTCAGTAAAACAACAGTACTCAAGGGGTCTTGAACAGTGGCCAGAAAAATATTAAACAAAATTGAAGTTATTCTATTTATATGATCACAAAGCACACTTTGAGATTGTGATTATTTTTTTCTCTTTGTACTTAGGTCTATGCAGATTTTAAAAGTGGAATCTGACAAATGAACAGCCATTGACAAAATTTATTATATTTTCAAATTTAGGGGTGGGGGAAAGGGAGTAAAGATCATTGCATTAACGACAAGGTGTATTTAGAAAACACAGCTTCCCTTGGAGCTTTGTACTCCACATAATTACATTCCACATACAGTAATTGGAACTTGTGAATACGTCAAACTGTGTGTTTTCACAAACCTGCAGTAATCATCTCAAATTATTTAAATTCACTATTTGACATAATTGCTATAAATATGACAGAAAAAGATATTTCTAGGGTATATTGCTTCATAACTCTATCAAATGACTACCTAGGGAGATAACTACATTGTGTTCCTATGGAAATCTGCAGGATAACAACATCCAGTACTGAATACTTGTCTTTTCACAAACCCTCTTTAAATTAAAGGGAAAGCTCTGTGGTCTGGGACAATCCACACACCTCTCTGATTCTGAAATTGCCATAAAATCAAGCACTTGGAAACTGCTGGCCAACAGCTCAACAGCTGTCATCAGGAATAGCTCTGCTGAAGTCAGAAAAAACAATGCTGATTTCTACCAGCAGATAATTCAAATTGCACGTCCAGGGAGAGCATGCATGCTGGGTTCCTGACACCATAGGAATAGACTTTTTACCTCCACAAAGGCTGCTGTAAGACCAGAGATTGCCCTATTTGTTGTGCATCTAACATGTGAGAGAAAAGGCTCTCTAGGGGTTCATGAAAGGCAAATGCCGACTGTAGTTTCCAGCCCTGCGGAACCTTTGAGGTTCAAGAGTGCCAGACAAAAAAAAATTCCCTACACATTTGCTTTAAGAAAGCGCTGTGTAGATGGAAAAGAAAAGAACAGGGCAGGGGGATGGAATGGGTTGGGATGTCATAACTTATAGTTGAATGTTTCCTACCATGCAGTTTAAGGAATTAATTTATTTTAAATAAATTGTTGTCTGACTGACCAAAAGGCAAACAGGATATTAGTTGATAATTTGTATCACTGCTGGTAAAAAGAATAAACGGAGTCATTGAAGGAAACAATTACACAAGAAAACATTTGTACATTTCTATTCGGAAACTTGAGAATTTTCCAGAGGTCTTTTACAACATCTACATTCTAACAACTCTTCTATGGTCCCTGGAGTTAAGGTGTATCAATGAAGAAGGAAGAAAAAACAGAAAACCATGCAGAAAACATTTTTCATCCCTTTAATTATGTGTGTGTAAAATAAAAACAAACAAAAACAAACCACAAAGAAAATTGCAGAAACTGCTTCAGCTAGAAAGTGGAAGTAAGCTTTAAAATGGGGTATTTTATTTTACTTTGTCCCTCTGACTGCATGGTGGAAGGATGAATTTAAGTTTACTAAATCATCTTGTCCTTCCCTCAAGAGTCAGAGAGCCTTGAGGACATTTCCTAACATTGCGGATGTTCAGATGACAGTCTGTGAGGATGATGAGGCACTGCCACAGGTTGCCCAGGGAAGCTGCGGGGGCCCCATCCCTGGAAGTGTTCAGTCAGGTCTGATGGGGTTTTGAGCAATCCTGTCTAGTGGAAGGTGTGCCTGTTGTTCTATGGTTATAAGAAATGTATTTGAAAGGAAAGGTAATTTATTTAGCATTATCTTTCTTTTTTTTGGTTTTTTTTTTTTTTTTTTTTTGTTTTCATGAAGATACTATGTGCTCTTCTCCTGCAAACAGACTGATCTGAACATGTATATGTATTTGTACAACCACAGCGTTTTACTTAAAAAAGAAAATGTATCTATTCAACATCTAGTTCAAAAAGAAATTATATAAAGATGTGGCTAAATCTCCCAATTATGAATCATATGTCACTGCTTTGACTGTTTCACTGTTATGAGAAGCATTGGCCTGGCAAACCATCACAACCATTGTTTCTCAGAAACTGAAGAATCTTCTGGCTGCAGGACGGCCACTGGAGCTCTTTGGTAGCAGGCAAATAGCTGAAGTTAAAAATACCCAAACAACCTTTTTTAATCAATACACTGATTTAAATGAATGGTGCATTCACCCTTTATGCAAAACCTAGAGAGTCTGAGAAAAAGCCTCAAGCCATTGCTCATTGACACACGTGATTTCTGGGAGAATTTGCAGAGAATTTACATTACATTATCTCACCTTAGCCGAGGTGGGATTTCTAAAAAAGCAACTGTGTACTGCTTTGGGACCACATTTGGGAATACCTTTTTTTCTTGTTTTGTTTTGTTTTTTTTTAAAGGCATTTCATAAGCCTCTCCTTACGCAGCTGAACAGCTGTAGTCAGTCAGCACTGTTGTGGAACTGAGCATGCAGGTATCAGTGTGCCAGCTGTATGACTCACAGGAGTCATTTTCAGCTTTGGTAGCTAATATGGGAAGGTAGGACAACTGCTTCATAATCTCAACTACCAAAAAGGAATTACAGCTGTGGAGACAGAGGTTCCTCAGATCAGTGTTACAGAGTGTGGAGTGATGCAGGATGCTCAGGTCAGAAATAACATCCGTAGCTGGCTGTCAAAATACTCTGCCAGTTGCATGCTGAAAATTTGCTTTGTTTTATGCATGCCTTCACAAACACTCTTCAAGTGTCTTCCCAAGTGTGCAACATCATTTTTCCAATCATTAATAAGGGGTTAAAGTCACACTTAACCTTCAAAACTATGAGAAAAAAGGTTTCCTATAACCTCAAAAAGTAATATAAAAAACATTCTTCTTAATGATGGGAGAGAGATTTTCAGTAAATGTAATTAATATACCTAGCACATTTATTTATGTTGTATCAGTAATACAGTAGCTGTACTCTGTGCCAGAGACCTAGGAGAAAAAAATATCTCAAACTGCCAGTTCTTATACCTGGCATCACCTCTCTCCCAGGAAACAATAAAACCTATTGATTCCCAGAATTTGAGAGGTACAGAAAAAGGATCACTTTATAATGGATCTATTTCTTTTACTTGCCTCCAGATATTCAATGCTTGCTCAAAATAGAGCCATAACACAGGGCAAGGCAGCTCTCTTGCTTAAGGTGCTGTAGCTCCAACTCCCTCTGACACAAGTTCATCCTGCACCAAGAGACAGGAAAACTCTGTTCTTCGGTGAGAGATGTCCTAAGGATAACTTATGCTGCTTGGCCTTGGACATAAATACAGAGTGGGCTGTTATATTCTGTTACATCCTAATCTCAGATAATAGGTCCTGCACAGGTAACACAGGTTTTAGCTGTCCCATCCCTGGCTGTGTTCAAGGCCAGGTTGCATGGGGCTCTGAGCAACTTGTTCTCCTGGAAATTGTCCCTTCCCAAGGCAGAGGGGTTGAAACTAGATGGTCTTTAGGGTACCTTCTAACCTAAACTTTTCTATGATTCTGTGATTCATGGAGAACGTTTTTGATCTATGTTACCATCATGCTGCAAAGAAATATCTGTGCTGCACTGCCCTTTGTTCAACTAGGATGACCTTCATTTGGATCACATTATAGTCATTGAGGGAGAAAGGAGTAGAGACAGGTTAGCCTTTAGAAAATGCTTCAGGAACCTTTGTCTGGGTGCTGTATGAAGTATATTTTGAGTTTTGGCATGCCCCTGTCACTTTTATTTATAACCTCCCATCTCTTGGTTCTATTCTATGTGAGACAGAAGGGGGTTCCTGTGAAAAATTAATGAACAAGCAAAGATAAAAAGGACAAAAATATTTTAAATTACTACAGAATGTAGAAGAAAATGTAACAGACACCTTATTTTTTTATTTAATTTTTCTGAAATGGATCCTTATTCATATGGGTGAGTTTGCTAGGCATGAATTGTATGATTTACAGCTTTCTTTTAGCTTAGTCTATAGAAATAACAGGCTTGTGTGGATTTCTTGGATTTTTTTCTTTCCTTTGGTATTGATGTCATCTATATTTATTGTTAGGCATGAGGTGTTCAGACCTTTCAGATCTACTACCCAAACCAGTGTTTTCGTGATGTTGTTCTTCTTTCTTTTAAAATTTTAAAAATCTGTGCTTTTTAAAGTTAACTGGTTTTTATTATTGTTTTATTATTGTTATTTCTCAGTTCTGTAGAAAATTGAGTTATCTAGGTAGGTATGCAGTAGCTAATGGCATTTTTTTTATGTTATATAAAAGATATGCTACCTACTCATCCTCAGACTGCTTTATGCATTTAGAGATTAGAGGGAGGAAGCTCATCTCTGATATCACTGCTGGCCCTTGCTCTTGCTGTTCAGTCTTGTCTCATGACTTATACATGAGTACTCATTCACCTACACGCTCAGAGATCAGAACAAAAACTCCAAAATGTCAAAATGTCATTGAAGAAAGAACAGAGAAACCTCTCAGGCACTCTAAGACACTGATGATAACTATGACTTACAGCCTCTGGTGTTCTGACACAAAGGTGTAATATAAAGATCCTGTGGATGATGGATCTTAAGTCGCCATAAATTCAGTGGACCTTCCCCACTCCCCCCCCCCCCCCCCCCCCCCCCCCCCCCCCCCCCCCCNACCTCAAACCTTGCATAAATATAATCAGGGGAAATGACTGTTAAAATGTTGCAGCTGAGAATTGGGAATATCATCTATTTGCTTTGCATTCACTTTTGCAGAGGAATAATTTGTCAGTTGGATTTACCCTGGGTTGTTTTTTCTGACACAAATTTCTGGTGTCCAAAGACAACATTAGCTATTTTCTAGGGTAGGCACATGTCATTATCTCCCACTGAGGAATTCAACTGAGCACTCTTTCCAAGTTGCACTTGCATCAGGGCACAATTATTGCTGGCAAATGCTAACACACCCTTTCCTTTACACTTCATTTGTTGCCTAATCCATTAAATCTAATGGCCAGCCACAGAAAAGGCATTACCTTCTGCAATGCAAAGATCTTTCTTTAAACTTTTTGTGATAGTGACAATGTCCTATCCTAAACTTCTCTATGGGAAATGTGTTTATAGTGACTTTTTGCAAACTATTCCCCTTCCCCCCCCTTCCCCAATACAATTGCAAGCAGATTTAATAGCCAGGATTTGAGGTCAGTTTGCCTCTTGAGCTTAGTCCTTATATTCAGGAGGTGGGACAGAAGAAGAGAGACAATCAAAGCTGATGGCTTTGTACTGCTGCTGTAAAATGTGTTTCCATAAAAGAGAAAGTACTTTCTTTTGAGGAGGATAGGCACAAGCATAATTTCTGCTATGCCATTATGCCAATAATTTCCAATCTCTCCAGAGTATCATTGGTTATTCAGTTCCTCACTCATTTTAAATTATGTGTAATTCATTTAACCTAATGTCAGGATCAGAATTCAGCTGTATATATGCAGGCCTCTTGTACCGTTTGAGATACCTTGATATACCTGAGATATCCTCATGGATGTCACAGATGTAATACAGGAAATTTATATCCCATTGGAGCAGCAGCAGCAGAAAGACACACGCACACAGTTCACAGAGACGTTAACTCTGATGGGTGAGAGCAAACCTGAATCCCACCCTGAAAGTCATATCCTCTACTTAGAAAAGCTACAATAGTAGCTTTTAGCCAATTATGCCTCACAAGCATCCTGTAATGCTAAATGGGGGTCATAAAATGATGCAGATAAACTCACATTCGTGGTGTGAATTTTGACATCCTTTGACATAATTTATTTTCATTAGCATGACTTTTGCACGCTTGCTACACACTGTAAGAAAAAGCCCAAAACAAAATAAACCACCCCATTAAGGGCAGACTTTAAGGTAAAGAAGAAAGTACCTGTTGCTGTAAGCTCCACCACAACTGGCAAAATGTACTTTCTTCAGTGGAAATGCAAGTGTCTGGTTGGGTCGCAAGATGACTTCTAGCAGTGCCATCTAGGGGCTGCAGCTACAGCAGTGTTCTCATGAAGAGAGATTGCCAAACCCATTTTTCTCTCTCACTAGCATGGCTAAACAGTTCAAAAAGATTCATTTGGAATTTTAATATGTCTTTGTTCCACGAGCTTCAGTGAATCTTTTTTTTTTTTATCTGAAATATAGAGACATGACAAAAAAGAAAGTGGTTTTGACTTGATTTTTAAATGAAATGTCTATGTGAAAAGCTGCCTCTGCTGAATGCAATGCAAAAGCTTTCACTGATGTCTATGAGCTGAAATTTCACTTGATTACTTTTCCTATTTAAACACATTCCTCTTTTAATCTATAACATTTGAGACAGACAATTCTAAAGCTTAATCTTTCTGTAGAATCTTTAAACTAGAGTTAAGAGTTGAAAGCAAATCAGAAATAATAACCAGACATTTATGCTTTCCACTCAAGAGACTGTGCAGAAATGCATTGCTTTTTTTTTCTGTTTTCCTTCCCTCTCCAATACACAAAATATTTCATCCATCAGTAGCTACTGCTTCAGAGCCTCAAAGGTTCCACAAATCCTGGATTATCTCTGCAGGCTCTAATAAGAAAGAAAATATTTGAGGTATGACATTCTTCTTCTTCTTCTTCTTAAATTTCCTAGTAAAAGCACAAGGAGCTAATCATATCAGTAGAATTAAAGTGATAGAATTAATAGCACCAGAATTATCAGCAGATACTACAAACCTTCAAACAATCACCTCCTGGTTTTGTTTTTCCCTCTTCCTTTTTCTACTTTAAAGGTTTTTGGGTACAAAAATACTCATGATAATATACTCATTGACAATTACTAAGCCTCCCATGGATTACGGAATAAATTACAAAATTATGTGGAAAAATGAGATACTGCAAAAAGCCAAAACACTGTGCAGAAAATGCGTGTTTGCTTTAATATTGCTATCAGCTTCTATTATGTTACATCAGGAATGGAGGTGGCACTCAGTACAATGGTTTTTATAAAAAATTAACTGAGGAACAGAATAGATGAGGAGGAACAGAAAAGGAGGGCCCTCTGGAGATTTTTGAGATTGCTGCTCAGTTGGTGTGCTCCCAGATTTTATCCTCGGCTGCCAGCTGCTCAGTCCTGCACAGCACCCACCAAAAGCTGAGTATCACCACTGTGCTTGACACAGTGACTGTTAGAATTCATTGGCATGGGACTTGGCTGAGGAATACCCAGTTTAGCAGCTGCATGATGATTAAATTTCTGCTCTGGTCCTTTATCTGAAAATACCTGTTTAGCTAGGAATCCTAATGAAAACATGTGCTATCCTTGCTGGCCTAACAAAGTGGGTATTCTTGTTGAAGATAAAGTGCAGGTGATGTAGGAAGGAAGGATTTCAGATTTTGAGCTTCCTAAGTGATTTTATTTTGGTTCAAACCAGACACCACTTTTAAGCAGTTGTTTTGCTGTTAAATTCATAGCTGCTTTCTTGGGAAACCAGATATGCTACGCAACTACTATGCAGCTAAATTGCAGATAAAGCTGTGGCTTCTGCAGGCTTCCTATCAAGATCATTTGGGGACACTGATGCTTGTAAGGTGGGATTTGGAGCACCTCGCATGGCCTGAAATGGGATGGTCTGAATAAACCCAGCTGTGCCTTTGGAAAAATGGATCTGAAAACACTTGAGTGCTATGCTGTCCCAAAGCTTCTGATTACCAAATCTGCCTTTCTACAAGCTCCCATGGCAGTGATTTACTGTTGTGAAACCCAAGCTCATGGAAATGAGCCTACATGTTGTTGGAACTAATGATAAAAGGCATGTTACTTCCCTGGAATTTCCCCCCCACTACACTTGGTGAGGGCATGATCCTCACCATAGTACCCTGGAGACATGGAAACAGTCATAACTATGTCCTGCATGTAAAGGGACAAAGCAAGCCAACAACATTTAATCAGTGAAAAATTGTAGGAGCTCAGTCTTACTTGGTCTCAATGTATTGTCGATCCGCTTATGAGGATTTAGATTTGGTCCTTTGCTGTTAATTTTCATTCATCACAAATACCATAATGACTTCATTCAATACAAATGCAATTCTGCTGTGCTTGACTTTTTTTTCAGGAAAACTACATAGCTGAATTTGAATATAAAAATACGGATATAATCATAGAATCATGAAATGCTTTGGGTTGGAAGAGACCTTAAAGATCATCTATTTCTAATCCCATTGAATGGGCAGGGACCCATTCCTCTTGACCAAGTTGCTTGGGGCCCCATCCAATTTGGCCTAGAATGTTTCCAGACATGGGGCAACCATGATATCTCTGGGCAACCTGTACCAGTGTCACCACCCTCTCAGTAAGGAATTTCTTCCTAATATCTAACCTAAACCTTCCCCCTGACAGTTGGAAGCCAATTACTCTTTGTCCTGTCACCCCAGAAAGGTGAATGAGTGAGTGGCACATGGATTGGAGTGTTTCAGTGGGAACATTAAATTGAGGATACCATTCCTAAACTACAACAGCCTGTGGGAAAGCTATGTGATTTCTTTTTTTTTTCTCTAAGGGAAATTGAGGAAGCTTAAAATTCTTTTTCCTCCAGCATTAAACTAGTTGTTTGTGAAAGCACACCCACCAGGCCACGAAATAATAGCACAAATACATTTCATGTGGCACATGAGTGTTTATGGAAATACCTTCACAATATTTCTTTCTTTCTTCAGAAGTACTGCTTTTTGTAGATAATAAAATTTATTAGCAGAAAATATGAAAAAGTATATCCAAAAAAAGCACTATTATTTTGTGCGGTTTGGCTTCTTAACAGCTTGACTTTAGCTTTGTATCAGCTTCCTGATTATTAATTTTCTATCACTGGTGATAAAACTAAAAGAGGTGTAATAACTCTTTAACTGAACTCATGCTTTTACTGAACACACTTCTGTGTAAAATTTAGATGCCATAGAAGTGAAGGTATTTTTAATATTACAATGGGTTTAAATGTCTGTTGTTATGCACAGCTTAGTTAGGCAGAATACATCTGTCTAAATTCAGCCAAGACCACATCCTGATTTTAAAAGAGACAACATTTTCTGGTCACTTTAATGAAACTGGGATTTAGTTCTACACACAGATTATATTGATTGGATCAATTTTAATCAGTTTTTCTTCTTAGACCCATCTAGTTAATTTTTTTTTGTAGAAAAATCTAGTTTTGAATAGAAATTGTTTGGCTTCAAGCACCCATGGATCCATTCAAAGGACTCCATGTCACAACGTTGCCTGCAACTGCTTTTCAATACCACCTTCAAGTCAGTGTTTACATGGTTTAATGGTTGTGACAAAGTTGCAGAGATCCTCAGAAAGTGGGGTACTGTAAGAGGATGCCAAGTTTGCTGAGCTGCCACGGGGCTTTATGCCTGACTTGCCTGATGGAAAGAATCAAATCACAGAATCATGGAATGGTTTGGGGTTGAAGCCACCTGAAATACCATCCAGTTGCAGCTCTCTGCTGTGAGCAGGACACCTTTCACTAGACCAGGTTGCTCAAAGCCCCATCCAAGCTGGCCTTGAACACTTCCAGGGATGGAGAAGGTACAACTTCTTTGAGCAACCTGTACTAGTGCCTGTCTGCACGCCATTTGTAAAAGAAGTCAAGGAGAGTCCTAGTTTTCTCTTCATCACCTTTAAGACATGTTAAATGATGTCAACATGAGCACCCAGGTGAAACAGTGAAACAAGGAAAGGGCTTTCCTCTTTAAATCGTCCAAAATCAGAGGTTTTTCCTGCAGTAAAATCATAATTAAATTGCAGTAAAAAATGACAGAGAATTCAGAAAATTAAATTGACATGGCTTTCTGGCAACGAGGGTATAGCATCTCCCTATTACCTCAGAAAGAAAGAGAAATGCCTTCAAAAGAAGCAGAAAACAAAACCTCTGTGGACAAAGGGCTCAGATAACTGAGTGGTAAATACAGACATAAACAATACTTGAATAATTTATATTTTCCATGTGAAAGAGAATTTCCATCTTTGCTGTACAAATTCTCCTTGATCCGCTTTGTTACACATTTACATATCAGAGCTGCAGGTCATTGAAGAGTTATAGGGCAGAACTTTTCCATTGTGTTAATCACTTACAACCCTAATTTCACACTACACCGGTCCTTTGTACCCAGGCTCACAGAGCCCACTACAGTCTCCCTCCAAAAATCCTACCTATCCTAAAACTTGCTTGCTCACTGTGCATTTGAACAAGGAATATCTAAAACATACTAGACAGAGAAGGGAGGCATAAACAACCATGGAAAAAGAATTTTTGAGTAAACTAGATGTGGATTAGCTTCTGGCGCCTTTCAGCAAGCCCCAAGGCATCTCTGAGTGGTGCACAGCTGTCAGTAATTCTGACCCTAAGGGTATATGGAAATTAGGAGAATACCAATAATTTTTGCAGTTAAGTGGGGAGCAACAATCTTCTCAGAGTAGTAAGGGCGCAAAACCCACTAGCTAGCAGCTATTAGCATTTATTTTCTGAGAGGGAACTGCAAATCTTCCTAAGAAGATTTAGATTAGGTTGACTCTATATGCAGTGTTTCAGTGTCCAAAATTCACATTTCTGTCACTTTACAAGAGGTCTCACTGTAACCTCACAGATCTGTACCCACTCAATCTTCCATTAACGTTCAGTCTCCAGAGTGAATTCCAGAGTATAGCAGCTTCTCTTTAATTAATATTAACATGTATGAATTAGCTATCTGCAATGAGGTGTATATAACCATGTCTAATTATATTTCATTGCATCTGAAGGAAAGAAAATAATTAACATTCAATCATTAATTTTACAGATAGAATAAAATATTTTTCAAGAGTTTTAATATAATTCTTTAAAGATTATCAAATATCATGTCCCCCCCTTTTTCTTTCATAAATTGTAATTGACAGACATCCTAATATTTTCTCCATGTATCTTCATGACATGCTGACCAATTTGTAGATTTTTAAATGCTCCCATAATTTTCTTTTTTAATTCAGGAAAATACAGAAATAAAAGCTAAAATCCATCCCTAAGATGTAAAAAAAAAAAATTAAAATTGTTTTTAAGTGCACTGCTGATTCAAAGCCTAAATATCATTGGGAAGAAATATTAGAGGAAAAGCTTTACATAAAGCTATACATAAATGGGACATTTCACAAATAAATATTTTTAGCCCTCTCATAGTTTCAGTTTCTTCTCTCTAAGCTTCTTATGGAGCATTTAATTCTTTCAAGCTCTATAACACCCTGGAAATCAATGTAATATTACAGGTGGTGTGAACCAGAATATTTTGTGTAGATGTTAATTATTCTTTTTATTAGAGTTTAGATTTAGAAATTAAAACCCATGGTGATTTAAGCCGCCTTGTAATTAGATGTAATAATTGGAATTTCTTTCACAGTGCGCTGCTCCTTTGTTTTGAAGGAAGAGCAATATTTTATACCTAGTGATATTTGATATTTATCAATTTTCCAATATTTCCTTGTGGCTCTGTCTACTGAAACTTCCCAACAAGATCACTCAGCTGTTGTAGCAATGCCCATCACTTTTTACAGGTCCAGGAGTTTTGCACTAATTTCTTACTTTTGTTTCATTTCTCTAACTGCAATTTCCTGATGCTTCAAAAGTGATGTTGCATGAGGGGGTGACATTTTTCATGAAGGTGCGGCGCAAGCCAAACAGAAACATGAAAATTTGCCCCAGCAAATTTGACTTTTCAGAAGAGTGAGGTCTACTATCACAAACAGCTGTCCTGACACATTCTGTTTTGTGAGCACTTTTGGTTGTTTATTTCTTAGGCTCAGGTGGCAGCTCTATGGGTCATCACTTAATATGAAATCGCATAAAGAGAATGGGATAAATAATTAACTATTTTGTCAATATATTAAGTATGCAGCTCAGAAGTAAAATTGGGTATTAACAGCTGTCTAACATGTGCTTTATAGAAATAATCCCTTCATGCTGACAGCTGGAATTTCCTGATTTTGAGGACAATCATCATCCCTCTCATGGGGAATAACTAATTAAAAGTGTCTCTTCAATCTCTCCTCATCATCCAAGGATTCTCTATTGATGAGGGTCATCTGCACAGGTCCAGCATTGAAGCGTATTCACATTAAGCTGAAGAAAAAAAATATGAACTAAAATCCAACTTATTTTCTATAAATGTCTCTGAGATGTGCTCATTGCCCTGATTTTGGATCTTCCATACTTTAAGATATTAATATTCAGCACTTTTTTTGTCATTAATTAAGACAACAAGTCTTAAGTCAAATTCCAATCTGCATTCAGGTTTTGATCAGCCTGCCCTAGAAATTTGAAGTGATGGATAAAACATCTATTTTATATTTCATGTTTATCATGCAGATCAGCTGATTTATCAAAATAGCATCAATGGGTGAATTATAGTAGTTTCATAGTTGGTTCCAATATTCCTCTGCCTTTTCTTCACTTTTTAATACATTTTTGGAGATGATGCCTCATTTTCATGATAGTAGTGAATTATTGAAACATATAAAACCCCTGCAAGTTATTTTTTTATATTGAGTTTTTAACCTTTGATCCAGTATTACAAATTTTCTAGAAGAAGAAAGCACAAGTGGAGGGAATAGAGGCTTTGTAGTAATAGAAATCAAAGCACTGAACAATAAACCAAGAACTCCACGGCTGAAAAGACAGCCAATAGGGCAAAATTAGGAGAGAGCTGGCAGAGAAGCAAAACTGAGCACTGGAAGGGATATTTCCACTGCACTTTTTATTTATATTTTTCAAAGTTTAAATCTGGGGTGAGGGGTGCAATTCAGATGAATTTAAAAGCCTAGAAGGAATGCAAATATTTTTTTCGCTGTTATTCAGATATTCTACTAGAGTTTCACAATAATAAGAGGGTGTCTTTTATCTAAATGGCAACATTTCTAATGTGAAGGATGCTTGGATGTTAGTCACAGCTGAGGCAGTGATTGCCAGAGAATCCCTCTCAGCAAGCAATAGCTCACATCAGTAAATGTAACCCAACTGGCCAAGGCAAACAGAAAAAATACAGAGAGAGGCTGAGGGAGCTTGTTTATTCAACTGAAAGTGGAGAATAAGGAGAAGACTTTTGTCTTCAGATACTTGAAAAAGGGATGTAGAGATGAAAGCAAGGCTCCTCTGGGAGCTGCACAGTAAAGAGTCTGTGAAAACAAGCTGCAAAAAAAATATATATAATTTTGGTTAAATATAAGAAGAAAGAAGGGAAAGTCACAATGAGAGTATCTGAACATGGGAACCCAGAAAAAAAGAGTGATTTAACATAAACACTGGCAGTTCTAGTGAGAAGGTGGACTGGACAATCTCTGGGGTCCCTTCCAAGCTGATGTTTTATGGGCGTGGGAGAGGGTCTGTATTGACAGATATATAACAATGTACATGATTGTTTCCCAAGTTTGAGCCCTAGCTCCCTTTTACATATATTATAGATATAGCCCACATATCTGTCAGCTTATGATAATCATCAGTAATTCATACAGTGACAAAACATACATATTTACCCTGCTTTAATACTTCTATCTAGCCACAGCACCCTTTTCTAAGGAACAGGTCATTTCAATTTCTCTGCAACCATGTTGTCAAAAATTTTGAGTATAATTTAAATTTTATAGGATAGATTATAATGACAGCTCCATTGGCCCAATGATGAATGTACTTTTTACTCCAATTTACACAATAGTGCCTGGGATTGGTCAGTAGCTTTGTTTTGTAACAATCAGATTCTATCTTGTATCCCCACTTCTTACTAAGATATCTTGCTCACAGATTAATAGGAGCTGATGTTGTTGAGCATCTGCTCAGGGTCTGCAAGCATAATCAGGAAACAAAAACCATCTCAATCAGAAGATAAACAATTTTGATTCTCTGAAAACTTCTAAATCACCCATAACTGAGGTTTCCGCTTTCAGGATCATTGCTTTTCCCCATTACATGCATTGAAATTAATGTTTCCTGAAAGCAAATAAAATTAAAATTTTTGTGATACAAATTATAATTGGCCTCTTGTCTGTTAAGAAGGTTTTATTTAAACAAAATGTACTCTTGTAATACTGCATTTCTGATTCTACAATCCTGTAATCTTCAGGCTGCTTCTCTTCTCCAAGTCATCATAATTAAAGGCAGGTGTTCAATTTAGCCACCAGAAGGGATGAGTTAATGTCGTAATTATTAGTTGCAAAAGATTTCTAATTAGAATTATAAAGTATTTAGTTGTGAATAGATGCAGGTAGATGCTCATAAGAGTTCTTTTTGAAGTAAATAAACACCTATCTCCAATAAAATGAGGAGGACTTGATCTCCTTAGTATGTTCAAAATGTCATTAGGAGCTTATTTATGTCTCAGGGCAATAATTAAAAACATTCCTTTGTATGAGATTCAGATTTAAATTATTATCCAAGCTTGCTGGTAACAAATATGTATTACTAATAAGAGTTTATCATCCTCCTTTGTTACTAACAGAATGGAAAGCATTATATTGTGTTGTAGCATTTTATCCTGATTTTCTATTTTCAAGTAAAAAACAAAAGTATTTTTCAAATAATTCTGACCTAATGACCTTGTTATTAACAATGTAAAACATTTAGTAGACATGGATTTCTTTTTTCTTTTTCCTCAATAGATACTAAACACCATATTCTAAACATTTAATTTTTGCATTTAACTTGCACTAGAAGTATTTATACCTCATGAATACTTGCCTACTGCTTAATTCTTCAGGATTTATGAATTGATCCCAAATTTGTGTGAAGTATATCATGCTTTATTGTAAATTTCAAATCTTCATGGGTTTTTTTTATTTGTTTTTGTTGTTGAAAAATGCAAAATTATCAACATGAGTGTATAAAAGCACACTATAACAATGTCTGTATAATAGACACCTCTTAATTACCCATTAATAATCAGGAAAGAGATCTTGGAATTGCTATAGGAGTTTCTTTGAAAGACTAGTATCAGTTTTTGGTAAGAGAAATAAAAAATTAGGTAGAGAACCAATGTTTATCTCTATTTCATTGGATGGTCCTTTCTATGAATGTTCAATGGCACTAGTACTCATCACATTCTCACAATAAAAATAAAAGAAATAGAAGACTACTGAGAATAATGATATGGAGAATCAGAAGAATAGAATATCTTGCATGAAGAAAAAATTGTAATGACTTTTCCCTTTGAAAAAGAGATCATGAAAGGTAGGATCATCAGTAAGGTCTACAAAACTGAAGACAATATAGGTGTATCACTTTTCAGGGTGAGTGGAGTCTACCCTTTACCCTTGAAACTACAAGGAGGCAATTTCCATTAGTGGATAGTAAAACTTATATTTAACAAATATTGTATTGAAAGAAGAACAGCTCTACCTACCCTCTGTAATCTGCTAAAAGAACTACATGAGATTTTGATGTAAGTTAATATTTTTCTACTGATAAATAATAGACTTAAATGGCAGAACACTTCAAGCAACTGCACATCATTTTCCCTCTCATTATTTATCTATTTGTCTCATAACTGCTAAAATGGCTTTCTGACAAGTACTCATTTTAAAATCACTTTTTTTATTTTTAAAATCTAAAGCAGAATTATGCAATGATGTTATCATTTATGGTGGATAAGACCTTTAAAATCATCAAGTCCAACTTGTTAATCCAGCATTGTTAGGTCTACCACTAAAGCACATCCCTAACTGCCTCTTTTAAGTACCTTCATGCACAGTAACTCTACCACTGCCTTGGGCACTGTGGTCCAGTGCTTGACAGCACTCTGAGCAAAGAAATTTTTCATCAGCCTTCTATAAATGGAAGAGTTTTTTCCTGTGTATGTTCAGCTAAACTCAGGTATGAAGAAGGACACCAGGTCCTTCTGGCTCTCTGTGTTTTCCTCACGCTTTTTCCTACTTTTTCTTTAATTAGGGGGAATTTTGCTCATCCAGAAGGAAAGATTTGAGGATCCCAATTATTTCTTCTCCAGAATGATTAAAGACAAATCATGATCATTTAAATGTGGATTAACACATATATACATTGGGATCAATTAACACCTCTTTTTTTATCAAGTAATTCTTATTAAAGAACATAACTCTTCACAAAGCTGGCCTAATTCAGCCTTTTTGAGGCCAGCAGGGGATAACCAAGTAGCTTCAAAATAATAAGAGCAGAACAGAAACTAATTAGAAACAGAACTAATGTGTTTAGACAGAGTAAAACAGGTGATCCTATTCATAATCTTTTCTTATACATAAAAATAAAGTGATAGTTTTTAAAGAAACAATCACTTGGGATGGGAAAAGCAAATCAAAAAGCTACTCCTTTGCCTATTCAATCTTTCAGACCTGAATCTTTTTTCAAAAAGTTTTCATTTTATTTGGTGGGAAGTTTTCTGCTGTGCTTTTCATTTCTGACCCAAAGCAATTAAATCAGACCATTTATTTCATGACTTTTTTGTTCCAAGAAAAGCAAGAAGACTGGAAGTATGTTCACTTCTATAGTGTTTTCTTCTGTATTTCAGGGTTTTACAAATTAATATCTTTCTACTTTGTTCAGTGGAATTGCAGCAAGAAAAGATAAAGGTTTTTGACTTCTATAAACTTTATAATATGTAGTTCACTAATCCAGAATATATATGAACAGTCTGAAACATTTTCTTCCTGTTAGAGGCTTTACAAAAGAAAAAAAAATTGATAAAATTGATTATGTTCTAGTGATGATGCTATAGTGATGCATTCTATGTTGCTCAAGGCATTTAAATACACTAGGAAATAAACAACAAAAACACACCTAGATTTGCTTTGCATTCTTTCAAAATATAATACTATGGAACTTCTGTGAAATCCTTACTTGTGTCAGTCAGCTTCTGTTTCCATGAAAAGCATCATTCAAACACTAATTCTGTTGTATGAGTGAGTGGTCTGCAGCATCAATTGAAGGCAAAAATGCACAGTTCATTTGTAAATATCAAGATCATATACACATCAGTTTGTGCAGCCATGGGGCTTGAAAACAGCTTAATTAATTTCAATTTTCTATTCATTAAATCAGAAATTTTGTCAAAGGTAATTGCTAAATTAATATTACCTACTTTGGTCTTGAAAACATGTATAATATAAGCAAGTTCACAATAATTTTATAAATTACTGATATTTGTCTGTTCACCCAGAAAAAAATTAGTGTAGACAGCTAAAACCTATAAATCTGAAACTTGATTTAAGGTTTTTCAAAGATGAAATTATGTTTCAGTTTTCAGTGATGATTATGAAATTGGGCTGGTTTTGGCTGGAGTAGAATTAATGCTCTGCATAGTAGCCAGTACAGGGCTGTGTTTTGAATTTCTGCTGGAAACAGTGTTGATAACGCAGGGATAGTTTTGTTATTGCTGAGCAGTGCTCACACAGAGCCAAGGCCTTTTTTGCTCCTCCCCCAGCCCAGCACAAGGGGTTGGAAGCAGGCACAGCCAGGACAGCTGACCCTGACTGACCCAAGCAATATCCCACACTGTGGGGTGTCATGCTCAGAACATAAACTGGGATAAGAAGTGAGTCAGGGATGTTTGGAGTGATGGTAGTTGCTCCCCAAGACACTGTCACATGTGATGGAAACCTCCAGACCGGGGCATAGCTGAACCCCTCTCTGTCCAATAGAAGTGGGGAATTAATTCCTTGTTTTCCTTTGCTTTACCTAATGAAATGCTTTTATCTCAGCCTATGCATTTTCTCACTTTTATCCTCTTGATTTTCTTCTACATCCTCCTGGGGCAGTGAGTGAGGAGCTGGGTGGGAGTTAGTTTGCAATTGGGATTAAACTATGACACAAAGAATGTAAGAAAGTTATATTTTTTTTATTTCTACTCTCCACATCTTTGTTAAGCTTCTTAGAACAGAAAAATAGAAGTGGAAACCATTCATTAAGTTATACCAAAAACTAGCAAAATTTTCTCTGCCTTAAAACCTTAACTTGTGTTCTGAACAGAGCAGAGAGTTCAAGGTGTACCAAACTCTGCACAGGGATACAGTACAGACTGCTTTCTTGCATTGCATGTGCTACGTTATCTGTACAGGGATGCTAAAGAGTGGGTATTCCTGTGGTCTAATGCATAGATAAAACATTTCCAGGCCTAAGAGCACAAGCATGAGCTTAAGAGCACATGCATAACACTTCTCGTGTCATAACCTCTTAAATGCCTCTTGAGGCATTTAAGACACAGGCTACTGGAAATGGAGGCTATTGCACTGTTGTCTTCTACTAATGGATTTAGATTTATTTTTTTCTTTTTTGGAAATTAATTCTGGGCTTGATTGGAATTTGGCTTGACACAATATTTTTTTTTTCCCTCTATGCTTGTGTATTTTTCTTTGAACAAAATAAACTAAACATATTTTCCAGAGCAAGGAGTGATTTATCCAGCTAAATCAGAATTTCTTTAAATTGAATTGTCATGATGAATCTCATTTCACTTCAGAAATCCCCAGTGTGAGTGTCTACATCAGAACTAGTAATCCACATCTTATTCTCAATGGAGACAAATAGGCACTTTCAGGCTGTGATTTAGTGTATCTTAAGATAGATATCTAAAATGCATTATATCATAAAACAATGTAAACTGTCAAGGCTGTGGAATAAATCCACAGCAATGCCATAACAGAATACTTACTGCAACATGGTTTTCTCATGGCCTTTTGACCCCACATGTGAAATTACTGGGATCCAATCAGAAATTTATATGTAAGAATTCATTTCTCTTCCACATTGCTTCATAACTCTTTAAAGGAAAGCTGAGAGGTAAAACTGCTGTCAAAACTTTATTTTACTCATTTGACAGGTCATTAATAAGCATATTTTACTTTTATTTCTGAAATAATTTCAATTTCAGTATTTAAAGAAACATAAGTGCCCTGATGGGAGGCACCTTTTGGCCTTGTATTTGGTCCCTAGGAGAGACAATATGGGAAGATGTCTATGGAAACCATTGAATCCTGTCACTGACTGCAATCCATTCTTTTTTATTCCCCCATCATCCAGAACAAGGGGGTTTTTGAGATATTAGTAATTACATTCCTACCTTTTTGATTTTATTTTATTGCATGTGCAGTCTATGTTTTTTTTTTTTCACTTCTTTCATACCAGTTTCTCTTGACTTCAGCTTTTGGAGGTTCATCTTTCAAGAGGAGTTTCAGATTTATTTTTTTTTTTTCACTTATCTCCTGCAAGCTTTAGACAGTGTCCCATTTTTCTTGTAGCAGGATTTTTGGGTTAGAGTAACAAAGAAACAACCAAATAGTTCTATAGTCCCCTTTTGACTCCGCTAGCCATTATCATGTTCCTCCTCAGATTTTCCTGTCCAGAGCTCCTTCTTTCCCTGAACAGCTGCTCCATTCCCTTTATCATCATGATTAAGTTACTCTGAAGCTTTTTTAAGCTCCACAATATCCCTCTTGAGATAAGGAGAACAACATTTCAAGCTGTGGACACGTAAGACTTTTTTGCTGCACCAAATAATGTTTCCTTTTTTTGTTGGCAATGCCTTTCCTGATGATGCTCAACATTTCTTGAACATTAGAACTTAAACACTGAGACCTTCAAATAAATGTCCCAAACCAGGACCAAAGGGAGCCTCCTTTTCCATGCAGAGAATCACCCAGCTTTGAATAGCCTCCTACATTAAAACTTAAATGTAGATGGTGTAAAAACTTCCTGAAATTGAAGGAAAGAATATTCCATGACTTTTGCTGAATTTCCTGGACTCTGTACCTTAAGCTGTTTAACATTTGGAAAGACCAAGCCTACTTCTGTAACTCCCATTGATCTAAGTGAAATCTGAATCAGGAAAAGATAGTTTTATTTATATCTCATGCTTCAAGGGTAAAATTTTCCTTGTTTGAGGCTAAATGGATCATAAGAGATAAATGGGTCTTTTCAGAGGTTTAAATCCCATGCAAAGAAAATCAACAGTGAATCAGAAACCACAGGAGTTTGATGTGTGGGGTTTTAGTAGGAAATATAAACTTCCCAAGAGTGTAAGAAACAGGAAGATTCATTGAGCTCATAGATAACCTCAGTTTCCTTCAAGGGTTTTTGACTAATTATATACTACTTGGACCTTCATTCAGAAAAAGAAATCAGAAGACAGATCATGGTACTTGAAGAAACTGATAGTAATTACAGCTACAACAGTAATGAATCAGTGATGCTTTCAATGTAGCATGACAATTTCCTCATTAGTTTTGTTTTTTTCACTGCATAACTTTCGTTCAAATACTTCTTTTATCTTGATCACAAATATTCTGTGTGGCAGTTCACACACACAGACTCAGAAACCCACACAGGCACTCACACAAATTGCAATGTTTGACAAGGGACAGTCAAGGAAGTTGAAGTACTTATAGAAGCAATGAATCATAGAATTATTTTGTTTCAAAGGGGCCTTAAAGAACATCTGGTTTCAATACCCCTGCCATGGGCAGGGACATCTTCCACTAGATTAGGTTGCTCAAAGCCCATCCAACACAGCCTTGAACACTTTCAGGGATAGAGAAACCACAAGTTCTTTGAAAATCTGTTTCAGTGTCTATCAGGAAATCTTGCAACTAGAGGCACATTCTGTCAGAGAAAGCCAAAACTCTAAGGTTAGATATCAGGCCATGAAGTTTATTAAGCACAGAATCAAAACTTGTTGAATGTTTTTTAACTTTTTTTTTTCTTACTGAAATAGCAGCCATGTGTGTGAAAAAGTCCTCTATAACCACCTTCAAGAGATTTTCTAAACTCCCTCCTCTATTCATTGTCTAAATCCCCCATTACTAGCTTGTATGGAATATTTCACAAAACCATCCATTAATTCAGCACAGAAGGCAGTGCCAATCCCTCCTGGAAACAGCTGTACGCTGACTGCCAGGTATTTGTCTTCCTTCTGCATTTGAAACAACAGCTGTAGGGTCTCACTTTAGTGAATATAAAGGGTATAACAGTGTGAGGTGATGCATCCAATGGAAACTTCTTGTAACACATTTAATCCATCTGAGAAATATTGCAATAACATTAAGGGGGGGATGGGCGGGATGGTAACAGCAAAAGACACCAAAAAGGCAAATTCAAAGCAAAACTAAAGCAAAACCTTCATTGCAGCTACATTTCTCTTTCTTTAATATTAACACAGAAAAGGTTTGAGAGTGCAGGAAATGTCAGTAGTAACTTTGCTTGTTCCAGTTTCTCACAAAATAGCATCCCTGAGCTAAGGTGCTATTCTAAAAGTCAGATCTGGAGATTATTTGTTACACAATCCTCATAAAATCAGTGAAGAGAAACACACACTCCTGAAACTCCCTTATTTATTGCATCTCAGAAATTCTACTGTGCACTAAACCAGGCTGTATGGTGTGATTTGAGCTGTGCTACAGGAGGCACTTCTCTGCTCTTTGTTCATAAGGTGCCTTACATGCATGATCCATTCTTCCCCCTGAGGGGCCTCCTTCAGTAAATGTTTTTCATATTTGATATTTGGTTCTTTTTTTTCCTAATAATTCTTTCATTATTGAGCTATCTCAGCTGAGGAATGGTTAATCCATGCGTGAAACGCTATCACTGTCTCATTATCAATGTCTCATTAGTGGATAGTTGTGGGCAGGATTAAATGGCACGTAAATATAACTAAATGGTGGAGTGAAATTATATAATGGCTGATATTGGAAATCAAGGGGGGAAATGGAATGAAATGCAGCAAAACAAAAAAATAAAGCGTAAGAAACCAAGTAGCAGTGTGGTTACTGAAACTCATGAAGGAAGCCTGATGTCCCATTGTTTGATGATTCCTTTTTAAATGATTTTTTTCAGTAAGTAGTGAAGTCAAAAGCATCTGAAGCTTTTGTATTTGTAAGAATTTGTGCTGCAGTGGATGCTCTGGAGACTAAGAAACTTGTTCTAATATCTGAGCCTCAGCTTGGCCACTTTTATGTCTCTTTTATCTCCCCTAGCTCCGGCTTATCTTCCGCTTCTCATTCATTCACTCAGCTTTGTGTGAAAGTGGTAGACAGGCCAAATGAACATTTGAATAGGAACAATTCCTTTTTTTTAGGAACTTGTCTTTCTGTAGGAAGCTTGGCTACAATTGGTTGCATCAGCTGAAATTTCTTTTATATGCTTTTCTGTAGAAAGCTATTAACAGAAATTGAATCTCGTAGTGCAATTTTCAATTTTAAGTCTTAATACTTCATTTCTAAAATTATTTGAGGGTCCTACTTCAGTATTCCACAAATAGCTCAATGGCCATGTGAAATATTTTTGTCCCAGGGTTGTTAAAAACATTAATATTTTATATATGGTCATTTCTGAACAATTCCAAATCTTGTTAAAGCAAATCCTGTACCCTACATACTGTTAAGAATATAAGAATATTCTACTGAGTGAGAGCAATTGTATACAGATGAGACCTCTTTTAGTCATTCTAACTTTTCTTTAAATAAAAAAGCTACTGCTACTGAAAAAAAAAAATACAACAACCCTCCATTATCCCAGTAAAAAAACCCTAAACTTAATCAATTGGTACTGTTCAATGAACTGTCTCCCATGGATCCAAGTGGTGTTGAAGAGGTTTTTCTCATTTACTGGAGGCTGCTGTCTCATGCTTTCTCTCTTGCACTGTAGGATCTGTGCTCTAGCTGCTGGTGACCTGCTGGACACCGTGTAACTGCCACAGAGGAATGCCCCTGCCTCAGAGTAGGATGCCATCTATATGCTGGGCTGTACTTGAACTGAACTGATGGCTACAATACTTTCAGTGCCAGAACTGGTTCGGAGTACTTCCCCCATAGCCTGCTGTGGGTGGCCTTGCTCTTAATGTTTCTCTAGCAAAGAAAGGAAAAACAAATTTATTTTTTCACTCTTCTTGTGTTCTATTCTAAGATATTCCAATTAGTGTTCCACATTGGAGATGCACCTTTTTCTTTAGTACAGCACAGTTGATTTCTGACTAATCAAGCCTTGTGCTTTGTGACTTGACATTTGCAATGTGCTCTCAGCTGGCAGCAAAAACATTCTATTAAATGGTTTATATGAAACACGGCAACTAGTGTTTATAAAACACATTTCCAAATGTATTAATTCTAAAAGTTAAGTGAATTAATTGTTAGTGGAAAAATATGATGAAAGAACAAGCTGAAAGCTAGAATGTGCTCCATTCAGTCAAGCTGTCGCATCTGGGAATAATATGAATTTTTTTATGGAGTTGTTCCCATTTAGGGCTATGCTTCTTTGTCTGTCTCTTTATAAAACCAAGTGCTGTGATTCCTTAAGATTTTGAAAAGGAAAATATTGCAATGAATATGAGAGACAATAGATGAGTTCATTTGTAAGGTATGGCTAAGTAGTGGGAAGATGCATACCAGACATTTATATAGTTTTTATAGTTCTAGGCAACATGTTAATGTTTAAACCACCATTCTCTCAATCATTTTACTTTGCTCAGCTGAAGCAAAGTATTGAGTTGCAGATCTATTTTAGAATAGGCAGCTCTTACTTTAAGAGAATAGGATGAATACATACAAAGCGCAATAACTTTATCTAATAAAATCTAATAATACCTAACCTAAATCATCCCTCCTTCATCTTAGGGCCATTACCCCTGCAGCCTTGTTGTAGCCCTTTTCAGGCACTGGAAGGCTTCAGAAAGCTCTGCCCAAAGCCTTCTGTACTCCAGGCTATGCAGTCAGGACTGTCTCAGCCTGTCAATATAATACAGAAGATAATGTGGAGGGGATAATCTTTTTCTAAGCCTCACTGTTTAGAAGTTATGCAAAGAGCAGCAATAGAATTATTAGGATGGTGGCAATGACTTAAGAAGCAAAAGTCACAGCAGGAAACATCTGTGGTTTACCTTCACCAGATGAACCCTCTAACTGTGGGCAAATATCTGAAAAGTATAAACAACAAGGAACAACTCACACAGACATTGTGTGAGGGCGAGAGCAGGTGCAGCGCAGCCCACAAAGCCTGGGAGAGCCACAGCAAGAGCCATGCTTCACTCAGTCCCGTATATTTTCTGGTTTTTCTTATTCTTTCCAGTTTTATATTCTATCCAATATAACTAAAGATTTTATATTAATATATCAGAGTGCTGGAGGCTGTTTCTGAGTCATTTGGTAGCTTGTTACTTTGAGCTTCTTGGTTTGTTTCAGAAATGTGTTATAAATGTTATAAAAATTATGCTTCATTTCAAATGACAGATTTTTTTCTTTTACATGTTCCTTTAGTATTACATGAAGGAATAAACAGAAACACTAATTTGGCTTGCATAACATCTCTGATTTAATAAGCCCCTGTGACATCAACTCTTACTTAACTCTGAAATTAAACAGCCCTGATTTGTTTCATCTCTCCTCCCATGGCAGTCTTTTTGTGCCCTTAATAATTTTCCCTACTACAGATGCCTTCTATTTCTGATATCTCTTTCTTTGAGATGTATGACCAGAATTGAGCACGAGATTCAAGGGAGGACGTGCCATCAATTTTTATAATTGTATAATAATAGTTTATAAATTTGGGACATTTCTGGACTCACTGGAAATACTTACTGCAGAATTCTGATCAGTTCACTAAATTCAGGGGATGATTATTATCCTATTAAGCTTTCAGAGGAACAGAATGGAAAGGCTGAGGGTTCCCTTCTTTTATATTTTTTCCTTTTTCTTTTTCTTTTAGCTTCTACATTGCTATGTTTTAGATCTATGCTGAAAACAGTGTTGATAACAGGGATGTTTTCTTTATTGTTGAGCTGTGCTTAGCCAGCAAGAAACCCTTTCCTGCTTCTCATCCCATCCCATCAGCAAGGAGACTGGGGGTGCACAAGCTGGGAGGAGACACAGCTGGGACCTCTGAGCCCAGATGAGCAAATGTATCAGACTATATATATATATATGTGTGTGTGTGTGTATTCATCCCAAACCATATCACATTCTTCTCAGCTATAAAAAATGGTGGCAGAAGAAGGAAGGAGGTGGGGTATATTCTCAGTGCTGGTGCTTGTCTTCCCAAGACATCATTGCATGTGATGGAGCCCTGGTGTCCTGGAGGTGGCTGAGCACCTGCCTGCCCATGGAAAGGGGTGAATGAGTTCTTCATGTTGCTTTACTTACACAGATGGTTTTAACTTTACTTAGAAAGGTGTCTTTATGTCAGCCCACGAGTTTTCTCAGTTTTACCCTTGTGAATCTCTCCCCCATGCCACTGGGAGCAAGTGGCTGTGTGGGGATCAGCTGCCCCCATGAGCTTAAACTGGGATGGGAACAGCATGTGTGATGTACTTCAGGGCAGAGATAGTGCCGAGATAGTCTCTTATCTTATCCAGAAGATGATTGGAAAGCTCCATAAATTAGAACAGATCCTGGATATTCAGTGATACTACTGTGTTTTCTTCCCTTTTTAATCCAGTCAAGAAAAGTTAGTTTTCAGAGCATTTCATGCCTTGTTGCTGTGGATGACTGCCTTTTTCAGTCTCTTTGAACTAGTTGTGTTCTATACACAACACATACTGTGACTATCCCTTAAGATAATGATCTTCAGCTTCCAAGATAAATATGTTTTTATCTTCTTCTGTACCTGCATACCTTGAGTTCTAGAAATTATTGACCTGATACATTAAACTTTCTGTGGCAGAAGACAAACTCTTTCTTGAAGAGTGGAAAACTTAAGACATCACTCAGTTAGAGGTTTACAGAGCACATAGGAGATTATTACTTTTTGAGAACCAGAATTTTGTTGTTGATTTTTTTTGTTTGCTTTTTGGGAATTTTTTTTTCTGTTGTGGGTTTGGATTTTTGGGTTGGTTGGTTCATTGAGGGTTTTTTTTGTTTTGGTTTGATTTTTTGTTTGTTTGTTTTTGGTTTTTTTTTTGGGGGGGGGGGTTTTGGGTTTTTTTGTTGGTTTGGTTTGGGGTTTTTTGTTTTTTTGGTTTTTGTATGGGAACATGCTAGCATTTACATATTAAAACAAAAGGAAAAGATAAGATATTTTGCCAACTTTCATTCTCAATAAACTTTATACTTTATACTTTGTGAAATCCCATTCTATCCCTAAATTTTTACAAGAATATTTGTTCAAAATTCTTACATGTCCTTTTCATAATGCTTGCTTACATTTTTCTGGAGAAAATAGTTATTGGCAGGTGAGTATTTGCACACAGCTGCAGTGAAGACATTTCCAATTTAAAATAAATGTTCTGCTTTCCTCAAGTCAGATTATTAGGCATGAGTTTTGCTCCCTGATTTGACTAACAAACTTCCATTAATTTTTGGATGTCATATTCATGAATTGGAATCTAAAGTGCCTTTACTTTAAAGTGTCATAATTTACTTTTCAGGCATATTCAATTTCAGGATTTAATTCTTGTGATCATTTGACATAACAAATTCAATAAGTAAGACATCTTGAAAAACCCAGCTGGAGAAGAAACTTGAAAATCCTCCCCCTCTCAAAAAAAAACCCAAAAAAGCCCCAAAAAACCCCCACACAACAGAAAAAAGAAAATAAGAGAGAAAATACCAGAAATAGATTGTAACCTTTGGTGAGGGCTAATACAGGAATCCTGTTCTGACTGGTACTGCTCACAGATTCAGTTTGTTGTTTAAAACTTGCAAACCACAGATATAAAAATGTGCCAATTTCCCATCTTTCAGACATCATTGAATTCATGGATACTAGTGCTTTTAAGGAACAGTGAGTTCTTACATATCCTCTTGCTTTTGCTACAGGAAAGTCCTAGTTTTACCAGTATACTCTTATTTCCTTATAAAAGCTTTAAAATCTCTCTGTTTTCTGTCTGATGGAAGGATGGTAATCTATACTCATATGCATTGAAACACGCTTTTTAGCTGTCAGGTAATTTCACATTGGAGATTTTTTTCTTCTTCTTTTCTTCTTTTTATCCCTTATATGCATATGCCTCCATCCTCGTTCACAGCTACCTCCCTTAAAACCTCTGGCACTTCTTACTTTTTATCTTAAAGTTTGGGGATTTTTTGTTAGGTATTAATCCAGCCATCCTATATTTTGTGCTTGAGCAGAAATTAGTTTATATGTAAAAAGAGCGTCTTTGGACTCAATGATCAGGTTTTTTCCTTAAAGTCCTTAAAAATGTCTTTACTTGAAGGAACCTCCTATCTTCTGTGTTGTCTTCCTCCCCACTCTGATATCACAATTTTCATGTTTACATAAACTCTACATTTCCAGCAACAATTTATAGCTCTTTCAGCATCAGAGAACAAATGTTGCCACCCTGAAAAATGGTGTAACAATAAAGACAACCTCAGCATGCCTGGAGTTAGAGCTCAAGAGTACAGTCAATTTGCTATTGTTAATCCCATTAAGCAGGCACCTCCTGATCCCCAGTAACACTTAGGGACTGCATTACACTTTGACTCAGGTAGCTGTGGTGAGCAACAAGCTCTGTGACCCTATTAAGAGCAGCTTTCCAAAGGTGCACAGGCTTGTTTTGAAGATGAAACAAGGTATATTGAAAATATGAATGCTTTCATGTGCCAGAGTGCTTTGTCTGGTACTACCTCGGAGCTGCAGTCAGAGATCAGATATCTTATGTGCTCAGCTTTGTATAAAACCTATAATGAAGAGCTATTACCCAGTTCAGAGCCAACAGAAAAAGGCAAATATAAGCCACAAAGGTAGAGAGAAAAAGGATAGCTAGAGAACAAGGAATCAGTGAGGTAACACTCATTAGCATACCTTCCTTTTGTTGTCATCCTAGAAAAGGTCACATCTTCAATACCTCAGGATAAAAGTTCTAGACACATGATCTAAAAATTGTGTTTTTTCAGTTTCAGTTTTTGACTGCACACAATAAACACTGTTACTTCATTAAAAGCAAAACCACCTATTTGCAAGCGATCAAATACACACCAAATTAATAATTTCTGGGGTGTTTATATCATGAGACAGCACTAAACTGGAGCTGTAAATAACACACTTATTTCATAGCAACCAGCACTGAAATAATAGTAAATTTTGGTTGCTACTGGTATGAGCAAGTTTATATGTTTTTGCATTTCTACAATGTGTGAGCATAAAGGACATACTCATAATCTAAATAAACCTAAAGGTGGGAAAGCATCTTCCAGACCTGCTGCTATGGCATATCTCAGAGAATGAGGATGTGTGTAAATTTCAAAATGCTGTTGTAACCATTTCTGCAGAAGCTGATGCAACATACTCACTGATCACAATTCCATCTCAAGTGGGGTTTATCAAACTGAACAGCAAATCTTGATTTAACCTGTAGAAATGGGATATCTTGGTACCTCAACCAAAAGTGTAAATATAAATGAAATGACAGGATAATTGCAAGACCTTCAATTATAATAATTAGACAGCAATTCATGTTTCATTGATACTACAATTATTGCTGCTCTAACTATTCCAGCATCATGGCTTGGATACCATACATCATTCTTTCTTCAGCAATAAGTTAACTCAAAGGTTGGGCTGCGTTCAGAATTATTATTGTTACATAAATATTTTACAAAAATTATGTTCTTAATAAATACTTGTAGAAATGTTTATTTATTGCTGCATTTCCAAACTTAACAAAAGTTTTTATTTTGGGAGTAAATACAGAAAATATGGAAGGTCCAGGTGAAACTCAGCCTTCTCAAATTCAAATGAAAGTTTTAGTAGGGTTCCAATGGGGTCTCCACCCTACAAATAGTGATTAGAGCAGGAAATTTTGTGGGAAAAATAGCCTTTGAATAATACAAATGCTTTGAGTCTGATTCTATTTATTAGTGCAGATAAAATGTAAATAAGGTCCATCTACATGTTGATGTGACCAAAGGATCTCTGTCACATATGGGGTTTGGCTTAAGGTGATCTAGTCTTGGAATAGATCTAAAAACATTTATGATTGTACTGCTGGAGTTACACCTGAACTCATTATCTCTGCTGAAAGGAAGAGATGATTGAATTAGTTAGTTCTGTGCCACACTCTCTTGATGTTTTGTCTCTGAGGTCTGAGAACTACAGACTCATAGAAATATTCACCATGCTCAGAGTTGTCTCAGAAGTTTTTACCAATGACTACCTCTGTTGCCCTGTGCAGGTACATCCAACAATGGCTCAGCTTATTATGACTGGTATGGGGGACTCACCCTGATATGACTTATGCTGCAGGAGGTAGGAATTTTGATATTTGTTTAGTTGCAATCAGGACATAGTAATAGTAATTTCATAGCAATTTCTCCTTTACTCATATCATTCAGCATAGGACTAACCCCAACAACTCAATGGAGGAAACTCAGTGGATGCACATCAGAAGCAGAGCCTAAGAGAAAGAAATGGCTGTTGTTGTTAGTAAAAATAAAGCTATTTAGAAATCCCTAAAGAGTTGATACACAGTCATGAATTCAAATGGAAGGCTGTCAAGCAGAAGAACAAGCACAAGCTTGGTCTCTATGTAAACAGCAATTACTTGAATACAGGATTTCTGTAAAGCAATAACCCCGTCTTTTTCATGGTTCTTTTCCTCAGAAAGAAAATATAGATACCTTCTGGAGAAATATTTTTCTTATCAAGATTTAAGGCAAGCAACTATGCCTTTTAATGTGATTTTGCCTGTACAATGAACAAAGATATTCTTCACCTGACATGACTCTTTCAAATTGTTTTCCTTTTCACTACTAAGACTTGTATTTTTATCACTTTTTCTTGCTGCTGCTTCAGAGTACTGCGAGACTTATTCATTTAACTTCATCTTATGAAAAGTATTTGAAAATGAAGATAGATGGAAGACAATGTCTCCAATTCTTTGATCCTTTGCAATGCTGAAATCTCAGCTACATGGGGTACTTCATGTAAAATTAGGCAAACTTGGAAATTCATCTGAAATCCATATATTTCAAAGAATTTGATAATTTTCTCAAATGTCTTGTCATTTCCCATAGAATTCCCTGCAGAATAAAAGAAACATCTGTTTCCTCTTATTCTTGATGGACAGTAGACACCAATACTAGCTGTAGGGTAATCCATGACTTTTTAGAGTTCTCAGAATTACTCTGGAAAAAAACCTCAAAATAAAACACAACAACAAACTCCCTCCCACCACCAATATATTTATATAAAATTATGTTTAAGAATGTATAGGTATATATGTGTATGCACATACACACAGATATGTATATGTGTAGAATTTAGACTACATGAGTATTCATAAATACCTACATTAACATGCACAAAGTCTGTATTGTTCATCTCAAAATCCAAAGAACTGGTTTGCTTTTAAAACTGCAGATGAAAATGCAAATTGAGCTGCACTTAACTTTTTGTAGTGCTTCATTTTGTGCAGTTCTAAGCAGTTACTGGTCAGACAACAAATGCAGCAGAACACTGTTGGCCACTTTAGTAGTAAATGATTCCTGACATCCATGCTGGGTGACTGAGCTAACAACATCTGTGGAAATTTTTTTCTTGTCTTTTGTGAACTAGTTTAGAGGGGGGAAAAGATTCTGAGGTTTATTATCAAGTTTTCTCTGGATGCTAAGGTGAGAAGCACTGCTTTTAATGGGACTTTTTCATTGTTGGGCATCAAACCTTAGTTTTCTAAACTCTTTTCAGAGAAAGACCTCTATTCACGCTGAATCTATTCCCATTACCTCTGGGCCAAGTGTTTCCAAACCTGGTATTTACTCTGGGTAGGGCTAACTGACAGACTGGTGACTTCCCCATGACCTGGGTCTCTCTTGAAGCTGTAAACCCTCTACCCCAAAGCATGTGTGTGCCTGAAAGACTTGGAGAGATATTTTTCATTCTGCTGGAGTGATGGTTTTATAACCTCATGCTCAGGTTTGTGTTACATGTCTCTGAACTGTCCTGACTTAGAAATAGCTGTGCCTGGGCTATTGGACCAGTGTTGAGGAACCAGTTGAGTGCAAAAGGCAAGCCTGGCTTAGCTACCTCTAGGATGCAAGATGTTTGAAAAACCCTCTGTAGAACCACATCCAGGCCTCTTTTTTTTTGGTAGAATTACTTATTTTTCTCCAAACAATGACAATAAAAAATTATTGTGAGAATCTAGTTTCAAATACAATGTACAATCAAGGAGAAAACTGGGGATGTGCTTTGTTTAGCATCATGGCTGTATCTGTAACTGTATTCTATTGCAGGATGGGACAAATCAGCCCAGGTGTTCTTGTCCAGCTTTTCTGAATATAGAGAAAAAATATACAATACTTTTAAAGAGAGAACATTTTCAGTGGCTGAAGTTCAGTGAGCTTAATCCCACCCGGTGTATTCACATGCACAGCAGCTGTTATGAAAACCTCTCTCCACTCAAGTCTACCTGCTTGTGCAGCTCAGCTGCAATCAGTTCAGCTAGCAGCTGAGGAAGAGGCTCAGTCTCCAGGTCATTAACTTCCCAGCAGTACATCCAGGAGTGGAGATGTTGCAGAAAGTGCTTACTGGAAAGTTTACCTTTCTGCTGCGAGTAACCCCACCACTGTTACAGCACAAAGCAAATACGGTTCATTTCAGTAGCCATAAATAACAATATGTGAAGTTTTGTTCTTATTCCCTGTGGTCTCCCTTATTTCTTGGAGGCTCTAACTCGTGGAGTCAGTGATTTGGGTACCAGTCCATTTTGTAATCCACAACATGTCCCATTAAGGGAGCAACAGGCTGTAGCCAAGAGGCCATTGGAGCATCTCACTATTTCCCATTTGAAATGCTCCCTGCTTTGCCTGTTGTTAATCAGCAGAAAAACTTGCTGTCTCAAAGTGAAACCCATGCTTGTAAAGTAAATCCTCAAACCCTTAATGGCAGTGACAAAAGGAAAAAAAAAACAACAACCCAAACATTTATGGTCACCTTCTGGGGTTTTATTTGTTTATTTATTTCTTAAGGCAGACTGTCTAGAGTAGTTTAAAATTTTAGACTGAGGAGGTAATCACATTTTAATTGAATTATTTAAAATGTGCAATTTGTCACATGTAGCAATTTTAATTACTTAATAAATTGCTTTGGTGTCATGTTTGAAACTCATTTTGAGTACTATATTTCTTTAAAATGTCTGAATTGATTAATATTAAAATGTAAGTGTTCAAATCAAGCAATTATTTAAGCAGTTAATGAATTAATGTGAGCTTAGAAATAAGAAAAATGAATGTCAGCTAAACAGCATTAAAGTTTGACCCTGAATTCTTTACAGTCAATATCTTGGCTTAGTGAAAGCATTCCTGGAAATTAATATGAATTTGCATATTCAAGGAATGAAAGTTATCTACTCTAACTGCTTACTTATTTCTGAGTTCTGTGTCTGAGAAAAGATACAAATAAATAGAAATATTCATTGATTGAAGAACTCCAGCTTTCCAGGTAGGAGTGTTTAAAGAAAGGCATGAGGAATCTGAATTAATTCTGCATGTATCATTGTTTAAATGGAAGGAATTATGTTTGCAGACATTCGGTAATGGTTTCTGAGTTGTTTCTTGGGAAGATACTCCAAATATGCATAGCTTGTAAAGATAAAATTTGCCATCACCTAATTTGATTTTCTGTACAGCTAAAGCTAGATGATACAAGCAACATAATCTTGTTTTAAACCAAATAAATATTTCGTTTTGTAAAGAAGAAATAAACACATACAGACATGAAACACTGATATGTTCACCTGCAGTAAGTAAATTCAAAGTAAAGAAGCAAAAAAGCCACAACTGTAATTTCCAAATCTAACATGCCTAACACCTAACTCATGGCATTATGCTGAAGTCCTCTTCAGAGAAGTTGAGCAAATTGAATGTACAATGAAAGTGGCCTCAAGCAACTACCTAGGGGAA
Organism: Alaudala cheleensis; assembly: GCA_013398995.1. Taxonomy (NCBI): domain Eukaryota; kingdom Metazoa; phylum Chordata; class Aves; order Passeriformes; family Alaudidae; genus Alaudala; species Alaudala cheleensis. The sequence goes on along the minus strand of VWYE01003025.1, from coordinate 1,244,380 downwards.
GAAATTGATTGCCTAATTTTAACTAAAAGTCAAACAAATTAGTGCTGAAATCCTTAGGGACACTTAATAATCACATGGGGGTTGGGGTTACTTAGATTTAGAGTATTTCCAAGCTTTCACTGTTTTTCCATTATATGAAGAACATTTGTTTTATCTCTATTAAGCCTCAGATCTCATAGCATTAATCAGCTCCCACTTAACTAGTAATTAAGAGACAGAACAGTACAACACAATCTAAAAAGTCAGAGGGCTCTCTGTTTCTCACCTTGCTTCATTTTTTTATAGCTGAAAACATCCTTGATTCATGCTGAGACAAGAGCACATCACAGGTGTGAACGAGGCTGTGCAGTTGGCAATAGCTGAGAGCTCCCTTTCATCAGGGAACCTATCACTATTCAAAAGGAAATGCTCTTAGCACAAAAAGAAAAAAAAAAAGGAAAAGAGGTTGAGGTAAACTGGAGGTACTCTCTGACATCTAGACCAACTCTGCTCATTAAGACAGCCTTCCTTCATGCTGTTCTTGTCAGGGTTGTTCCTCCTGTGGCAATTCAATTGCCAGTAAGACTGCTGGTGACACCAATCTGGGAGGGCAGTGAGCAAATACACAGACTCAAGCTGTGGAGTGACCTGGTGGCAGCTGGGGCTGCAGGCAACGTCTGGGAGATTCAATACCAATAAACATCTGTCTAAATACTCATGAGGAACTTGATATATGAACACCTGAGCATCTGTGGTACTATGGGGTAAGTTGTACAGAATGAGGGGACTAATTGGTTTCTATTTCTGCCTTAAAGAAATCTGGAGTTAATGGTATCATTGTTTCCAACCTCCTCCTAGCTACTACACCTCACCTCAGGTGAAAAATAACAGCAACAAAAAAACCCACCCTGATGCCTTGAAATTGCCTTTCCAGGTCTGATGATTCTATTACCTTGGGAAATGTGTTGCCAGCCTAATCTTATGTTTGTCAGGTCTTTCTGTTCAGACGTGTCTTTTCCCACCTTCTGATAATGCACTGTTGTTATTTTGACTTTCCTACAACCCTGTCTTTCTGTCTAAAAGCCATTTCTAGACAAATTCATGTCTTCCTTCATCCGAAATTCTCTGCCACAATCTGCTATTTACAGCCAACTGACAAGCAATTGGCTCATTCTCTGTGAGGCAAATGGTAAATGTGTAGCTCCTTCATCCCAGAAAAAAAAAGAAAACAAGATATTTTCACTTTTTTATTGGGCCAGGACAGAGCATAAAACCTCTATTTTGTTCCTCTTTCTGAAATATTTTTAATGAGTTTTGGTAAATCTTTGAAATGCATTAAGTTTTGGATTTCCCTGTGCAAAGACTACGCCCACTCATACATATACTGATTTATGTTTAAACTGGGTATAGATAATTGGATACACATATATCTAATTGTGTATCTGGTCAAATTTTGCTTCAAAGACTATGTTTCATAATACATGGGTTAATAATTTTGGGGTGCCTCAGAGAGTGTTTATCACTTGTGTGAAAATCAAAATTTACCCTATTGTTGTACGATGAGACTTTGGAATAAGGAATAAGACAGTAGAGGAGGGTCATGAGCTTGGAGAAGGGAAAACTGGGACATACAAAACCCCAGACTCTCCTTAACTGGTACTTCATCCAAGAGAGCAACTTTGTTTCTCTGCTTCACCAGGGAGAGAAGGCGAACCACTGGGTTTAATGCACTCCAGTAGAGCTAAGTGACATATCTGCGGTTTTAGCTTTCTTAATTGCAAAAGTCTGGAGAACAGGGACAAAACAGCATTAAGAACACATCTGGGTATTGCATGGCTCCTTTGTGTGCAATTCCCTACTTAGTTGTATACTCCTCTATAACCTCAGGGAGGTGAGTCATAACATGCACATATTTAAAGCCATTTTAGGCATTTTTCTAGTGCTTCAGATCCTCTGAGTTTGGAAAAGTTCATGTTTAGAAGTACGTAAGTAATTCATTCAAGTTTAGTTTATTGCCTTTCTCTTTCTTCATGCAACTAGTTGAAGCAATATAAATACTTAAGACTACCTATATAGAGAGATAGGTACTACATATAGATTACTTATAAAGAGTGATTCTAGTTCCTAAAAGGAGGTTGGAGTGGAAGTCAGACCTATGAATCAAAACACTGTGCCAGTAAGCCTCCTCTGGATTTCTGTTTAAGCAGGAGACCACATTATGAAATTATTAAGTCACTCAGCTGCACATAGAAGCTGATCCATCTGCTTAGGATAGCTCACAGGTTTTATTTGAAAGTAATTTCACAGCATAAATCATTATATCAGAGATTTTAAAGGTTTCCTGCCCTTTGCTGAGTAGATGAATGACCTCCAGGCTAGCCAACTTGGCTGTTTCAGTGCAGCAGCACGCATCCTCAGAGGCGCTGGCTTTCTGGACTAAGAGCAGATACAGATAGCCCATGCTCAGCCTCCAACAGAGCAAGGTTCAGACCTCCCTCCATCAGTTGATATTTCCCATTCTGCACAGCCCTGCACAGCACCAATCCACTGACATTTAAATACTCATGTGTAATGTGGTCATAGATAAACACCTGAGCTTTGTTGTACTGCTGGGAATGTCCGTATAATCACAGAGTCATTTAGGTGAGCAAACACCTTTGAGGTTGTTGAGTCCAGCCATCAACCAAGCACTGCCAATCCACCACTGCACTGTGTTCCTCCATGCCCCATCTGGACATCTTTTGAACACCTCCAGGGATGGTTACTCATCCAAATTGCATATTTGAACAGCATGCAGCAGCAGATCAGTCAAACTGAAATATGTACAGGAGGTGACTAATGGCTTACTCTTGCTGTAACTCTGTTATGAAAGCATGGAATTAGTGACATCACTTCTTCCAACATCCTGACTGCTATATTTGATCTGGAATAAAAAACCCAACGAAAAATAAGAGAAAAAAAATTTAAAAATTGATACCTTGATTAACTACGTTTCCCAGTTTGATGTGCCCATTACATATGTAAGAAGCCTATCTCCCTAAGTGGCACCCAAAACAATCACTCTGCTAGGGGCTTCTATTCCCTTGTGTTAGTTAAATTGTTATGCTGATCATCACAAGCGGGATCAAAAGTTAAGTCAACTTTTGTACATCTCTTTACTTTGCAACCCTTAATAAGTAAAGAAGACATAACTGTAGGATCTTAAAGAGCTGAGTTTTAATATATTTTTTAAAAGTTCCTTTCCAGTTGTTTCTTGGTATGTTTTATTTTGTTGCTTCTTCTGTGTGTTTTTATTGTTTTTTCTGCCAAGTAAAATTACTACTAATGCCACACCGGTAAAAAAAAATTATATGCAATCAAGCACAAGCTGGTTTAAAAAATAGATTTATGCTAAAATCACATCTTTTAAAATAAGCAATTCATTGCTGTAATCAGTTTTTCTTTCAGCTTTTCTACCCCTTACCATTAAAATAAGCAGGATTATTAAAGTGCTTAAGCTTAGTCATTAGCAGATTGCTAAAATGCTGCAGTGATTGACATCTGTCTTTTTCTGTATTAGCAGCTTAATCTGCCAGTATGGCCAATCAAAATAAAAATAGGTTGATTATTTGGTGAGTGCTTAGCTTGAACAGGTAATTTAACCTGCCTCTCTAATCAGAGCACTGATATACTTTTAGAGATCACCCAATAGAAGCAAACAGTTCTGAAAGCTTTCAAATTATTGTGCCGTTGGGTTTGAAGCAGTTATGTGAGGTGAAAGTCATGGTAAAAACCTGTCACTATTTTGTTCCTAACCAATAATTGCAATTCATTGTGTATGTATCTACATAAAACACCTTGAAAGAGCATGTGAAGTTTAGTTTTGTTCCATAAGTTTTCCAATTGCTCTCGTTCCAAGAAAAAGAAAAAGGAGGAAAAAAAGGCATTTAATTGAAGTTTAGTTTGCCTTCAGAGTGATTCCTTGGAGCTACCTTATTGTGCTTGTATTTTCAATTCCAACCAAAATGACCTTACATTTTGTAAACAAGGCCTTTGAAGAAGGGAAGCAGTGTTTTCATGCTAGTTCACTGCCAGCTGCGTTGCCTTTCATCTTTTTTTCTATTACAGAGCTTTTACAAAGGAAAAAACAACAGTAGAATATAATTAACAGTACACCTTGACCTGCATCTCATGGTTAAAATATTCAAATCAGCAGCATGTCAGATACAAGTGAACAATGCTGCAGGAAATTAGGAGCAGCAAACCTTTTCAAAAAGACTGCAAAACCTTTTCACAAAAGTAGCACAATAAAAACACTTGAGCCTTGAGTTCTCCTTAAACCAAACTATATGTAGCACTCTTAAAATGCCTTTAAATGAAACTTAATTTAGTAGTAGTAGTAAAATCTCTTTCCATTAGTGCTCCATGTTTCATCTAACAACTGCAAATGCGTAGAAAGCATTGGTTGATTAAACTTTAGGAAACTGTCAGGATACTGCTGCACTGATATAAATTGAGGTGATGAGCACAGGGCTACGTGCAGGCTGAATATAGCGTACACAGCTACCATTTTTTTACTTAAGCCACTATGCTGATATATAATCTAAACCACTCTCTCTCCTCAAAATTCTTTTGCTTAACCCTCAAAAATAATTCCCCCAAAAAATGTTAATGCTTTCCTTCACTTTTGGAGAACCTGAGTATACATATGTGGTAAATTGCCACAATTGGGTCAGTTTGTGGATACTTAAACTCCACGCAGTTTAAAATATATTAATCAGGGGGGAAAAAGAGAATATTTTATTGCTGAATAATTAATGTCAACAAGATCCCAAAAAGTCTCTTTTCCATCCACAGCTGGTATTACAAGCAGATCACTAAAAAATTCTTGTCAAGATAGTATCGAAGTACAATCAATGATCCCTACCTAGGTCATTCCCTGGGCATAGCTTTAGACTCAAAGAGAGTGGGTTTGGATATTAGTAAGAAATTCTTTACTCTGGGGGTGGTGAGGCACTGGCACAGGTTGCCCAGAGAAGCTGTAGATGCCTCATCCCTGGATGTGTTGAAGGCCAGGTTGGATGAGGTTCTAAGCACACAGGAAGGGGTCCCCACCCATGGAAGGGAGGTTCAAGTAGATGATGTCTAAAGTCCCCTCCAAAACATTCTTTGATTCTATGATTCTGATTTATGCATCAGAGTAAGTCCCTTTAGATTAAAAAGTGAAAGGAAGCCAACAGGTATTAATCTGTATTTATTATGTGAGGGTAAAATTAATAAACTTTAAATTAATTAATCCTTGAAATGTACATGCATGGACCCACTGATGCTTGGATTCAATGTTTTTTGACTAATTCTACTGAATAAATTGCCACAGTGTGAAATATAAAATTGTGTGTCTTTCCCAACTAAATTAATGGAGGTAACTAAGCATTTCATGGCTAAAGATGTAATTTGTCATATTAATGAAATATTCCTTTTAAAAAAATCTATATACAGCCTATCCTGCTGTTGAATAATTTATACAGACAAGAGTGCTCTTTGAAAAAGAATTCTCATTAGCATTGTAAAGGAAAAGTAGTACGTATTTCTGACCACATATCTTATTGTGATGCTAGGAGCACTGTATTGCATGATCGAAAGACTTTTACCCCTAACTACAGTTATGTGACAGTGATAAAATATTGCCCATTTATGGAAAAGAATTGCTTTCCTCCTTTTCCTTCAGGTTTAGGTTTCTGGTCTATGTCGTCCCCTCATAGTTGCAGGTTCAGCCTGCCTATCCTTGCATACTGAGGCAAGTGCCAAAAAAAGGAAAATAGTATCAAAACTTAAACTGGAAAAGTCATCTTGAAATCACCTGATCAACCTACTTCCAAAGCCAGTCAGACCAGGCTTGAATACCTGAAGATGTTCAACACTAGGTTAAAACAGTTCTGATCTACTTGTCTAGTGAAAGGTGGCCATGTTGAGCCACTGGAACTAGAAGACTTTTTAGATCTCTTCCAACTCAACCCAATCTATGATTTGTGTTCCATGATTTGGAGTCTATGATTCTTTCAAAGCTGGATCTCAGATTGAAATTAGATTTTATTATTGTAGACTTGTCCAGTGAGTGTTGAGTGTCTGCAAGAATTGAGGTTTTGCAAGCTGTGTAATCCATGGTGGAAGAGGGAAACTTTCAAGGCCAATAACATCTTCCTCAAAATCTGAAGCGCTCTTTAGAGGTGTTTGTGGACATAAAAATACGGTATCTTTTGAATTCTTAGAAAGTTGTGACTTTCAATTTTACTTTTTTTTTTCCTGTTCCAGTGTTTTTAGAAGGCTGCTAGAAAAGACATCACTTGTTTAGCATCTGACTCTGGTGGTACCTCACATTTGAGGTTTATCTTAGAACAGGATTGTGCTGAACAATAACTCTTCAAGACTGCTGTACATCCTTCAAAGAAAAAATATATTTTATTTGGGTCAACACTATGAAAGCTATTATCAAGCAATGTCTTTGGATTTTTTTTTTTTTTTACAAGGCCTTGTAGCTGTATGGGTCTTGACAAAAGACAAAAGAGTAATGAAATCCCTTTGTATTGCTGATCTGCGAAACAAAAGCAGCTTGTATAACTTGTGTATTTTTTTCAAAGGCTTTATGGTCCAGCATTACGGTGAAAGGTTGTTCTATTTTGTTAACCCAAATGATCTGAATTAGCTTCTAAATGTAAATAAGAAAAGGGTTGTGGAGTACAGAAAGGAAATATGTGAACAAGACAAATCTGCCTATTTGACCAGCCACTGCAGCTGTAAGGGCACCTTCATGGTCAGTGGAGTTCAAAGTGTCTTTTTATTCCAAACCACAAGTGCCATTAACTGAACTAATATTAACTGTGCCTTGGCTCTTATATAAACCCTCTATTTATTCCTCATCACAGTTAATACAAGATGCTGCTTCTGAAAAAAATGTGCACACTGTATTGCTAATTTCCAAGACAAGTTTTCAGTTTAAATTAACAATTTTCAGTTTTCTTGATCTTCAGCTTTACTGTTTCCTTTCAGTTGCTAATATTACCATTTCATTTGATTAAGTGAGTCAGAACATCACTGGATGTATATCCCTCTACTACTGATGTGCTAATTAATGACCTACAAAACAGGAACTCAAAATAGGGAGTTCATGTTATTTGACACTGAGAAATAGTTTTGGATTGTGACACCACAGTATTATATTGGAGGCACTTGTAGATTCGTTTCACAACTGCCTTTAGTTTTAGTACTTTGATATTATTAAGCCTTCCTGACTATGATAGTTTTTTCCGTTATTTCCAAAGACTAGGTTTTCAGGAAATATGTAATCATATCAGATTTTATTAATCACCTAGATTTGGATCTTGTCAGTATTTGAAAAGATTTAAAAAGAAATCCTGATGAAGATGTAGATGCACACTGAATGAAATTATAATTTCCTAATTTCCTGGGCTCATGGTAAGGTCACTGGAGATTTTCTTCATTGGAAACATAAACAATATATTCAATTTATTTTTAGAAACCTGATTTTGTAAGATTTCAAGATAAATAGTTGTCATTTTGTGCTTTGTATCCTATTAGGAAATAACACTCTCCCAATTATGAGTAAAATATTACAAGAATCAATTTTTGGTGGGTTTTTTTCTTTTTTTTTTTTCCCCTTAGAATATGGTACTATAAAGGTAGCTTCCTTCATAAAGACTGTGAATAAGATTTAATATCTGACTTAATGATTCCTGAAATATGACTTACACTACATCAAGATATTAATGTAGTTCAACAAGTCAGAAACAAAACACAGTAGTTTTAGAAACAAGTCCTTTGCCTTATTTTGTGAGTTCTCCTGAATTTCTGATGATCTCTTTGGAATGAAGGTACACCAATATAACCATCCCTGATGAAGAATTGGTCTTTGTCATGAATGTATGGAACATTCTAGAAGTCACAGAAATGTGGTGTTTGCTCTGTGAGGAAGAGCAGGAACTCCACTACAAATTTTGGGGGTGGGGGCATGGTACTAACGAACACATTTTATTAATTCAGTTGAAGGTACATTTTATGTGTAGAATAGGTGCTTATTTGTGGTCTCTTGATTCAGGATTCTCTCAGATTCAGAGTCCATTCTTCTAGAGGGTAATGGATTTACCATTCTGTTCTGTATTTTCTTGCCCTCTGTGGATACAAGAATTTGCCACCTTCCTTACAGAAGACAGAAAGTCTTCTCTTGAGCTCAAAGCTCAAGAAAGATGGGATAGAATCATAAGGACAGCGATACGATGACATTTTGCACTTCCTATGTTCTCATGTGCTACACAGTCCTAAAATCCCAGTTTTATGACATGCCAGGCAATGTGTTTCTCTGACAGTGAGCTAGAAGATGGACTAGAAATACTTGCATAGGTGAGAATGTGGTGTGGGAATCCACTTTCCACACAAACCAAAGACACACCAGCAGATCTCAGGAAACACTTTACTCTCAGCTGAATACTTTATTTTTACTGCTCTAAGGTCACTGGGTAATGTTTACTGAGAAACAAGATAGTTTTCCTCTGTTTTAATATTATGAACATTACAAACAAAAGAAAACAAAAAATATTTTCATATTGTCTGCTTGGAATGCTGAATTCAAAGAAAAGTGGTAATATTAGAAGGAGTAACAATTGTTAGTGTTCAAATTGTATTAGATAAGTTTGTATTGGATTCCTTTATATAATGCAGAATATCTCCAACGATCCTATTTCAAATCCAAATTCACCTATAAACTGAAAGGAAACAGATTCATATTGAATTTAAAAATATGAATTTCCCTATATTTCTGAGAATGGCTCTGGGAAATTTCAAGGAATTTTCTTTTTCTCACCCTTGCGATCTTTTCTCCTGATAAAATATCACTGAGTTCTCTGTTACCACAATAGAGCCTTGACACGGAGTTGAGAGGTTTTCCTTCAGTTCAGCAGAGGGCTCCAGAATATACACCAGCTGGGGAGTTTCTGTCTTCATCACCTCCACGGTGCAATGGAGTGGTTAAATTCCCTGCTGCAAGCTAATTACACTTCTCTATTGCACAGAACACTTGTCTTCCCATAATTAATTATGAGTAAGAAAAAAAAAATGCCCTTTTGTTGCTTTTAATGAATTAATCCTTCATGAAAATAATTTCTGTGACATGATAACAAAAGGACATTTGTTCACTGTCCTCATCACCATGCACACATAAATGGCCTCATGTGGGGACTCTCTTTGTCTCCTCTGTCCAAGAACATGCTTTTTTCCAGACGTGTCAGGGGAGTATTAATACCCTCAATTGCTGTACAGGCAGATAAGACTGTCTAGATCATTATAACAAAAAACTACAGAGGAAAGAGTCCAGTGTTTTGATAGTTATTCTCTCTCTAAAATCAAAGGAACAGTTCTATTAAATGGATTTTTCTTCAGACATAAAAAGCCCGCATTGCCCTACTTAATCTAGTCATTTGAAACACAGCTTAGATAAATCTATTTGACTAAATGAAGAAAGTCAATCTCTGTTTGATTGCTCATCCAAGGTGTAGGAAAGGAATCCATTATGTCACAAGATTGAGTAACTCAAGGTGTGCTTTGTAAGATTAATGGATACTGTGTCAAATGAGTATTTAACTGGGTTGCACTGAAAAGCCTGAATATAACTAGTATATCTGGCATTTTGCTAAAGCTGCCATGGGAGGAAATTCTCTAATATTAGTGCATAGTAGCTGCATTTCTTTAATCCTTCATGGAAGTTGACTAGATCATCAAAGCCTAGTAGAAAAATGCTTACATTACCAGTGAGCTTCTACAAGGTTTATTATGCTTTCTATCAAGGAAAATCACAGAATCAGAGTGATTAGGTTTGAAAGAGACCTTAAAGATCATCTATGTCCCCATGCAGGGACACCTTCCACCAGACCAGGTTGCTCAGAGCCCCATCCAACCTAGCCTTGAGCACTTCCAGGGATGGGGCAGCCACAGCTTCTCTGGGCAATCTGTGCCAGTGCATCACCACCCTCACAGAGAAGAATTGCTTCTTAATATCTATCTTCCTTAATTTTAAAACCATTCCCCCTTTTCTTGTCACTGTATTGATTTTAATTTAAGGGTGGTTGTTATATTACCTACAGAAGATCAAAACTCTAGGTGGATCTCCTTCTGCAGCAGCATGCAGATATTGTTTCTCTACTTGATCTGGGAGTGACCACCAAAACACCAGAGACAATGTGAGAATCTGAAAGATTAATCACCCAAAATTCCTTCAGTAAAATCACATCTGTTGCTACAACAGATAAAGCAGGCACTGCAAAACTTGTTTGTATTTGATTTTTAAGACAAGATGTTGGCTCACATGGCATTCATGTCACCCTGTCACATTTTCTCTTGGATTCTTATTCATCTTCTCTTGAGAAATGTATACAATTCATTGCATTTTAATTTCCTTAGAATTAAGTTCATAAGAAAAAGTGATATGAAGGAACTTAAATTGTTGAAATTATTGAAGTGTATTTTGGATGAAAATACAGAACTCATGCTACCAGTAATAATATTGTATTTAAGATCATGTATAATAAGAAGTTTGCACATTTTCTCTTCCTTCCTTTTATAATTTTCAACAGCTGTCCTTTACCCTTTTAGATAATTAAATATTTTTCATAGGCACTGAGACCATTATATTCCCCTTTCAGTAGTAATAAATGAAATATATTGGAGTTCTACTACTAATAAACTCTCTCATGACAGGAGCCTTCCCATATATCTTTAGATATCTGCTTTAAGGCAGCTGCCCAGACTTACATGTTACTCAGTTGGAAGAAATAAGACAACCTATTCTATCAGTCAAAGACTTAGGCTAAGATGAGGTGAAGAAGCTTCTCCAAGAATCATCATCTTTTGTATACAAACTCTGCAGGAGGGCAGGATTTTAACTTAGATTCTAGCTTTTAGGTTACGCACAAACTATTAAGTAATTTATTTTTTTTTCATTCCACAAATAATAATCAAAAATCTTACCCTCTTTCTGCAGTAATCTTACAGACAGCTGGCAGAGCACACAGGCTCTAGTGGGAAATGCAGGGTTGGTGCTTGGAATTTGGTTTCGCTAGAAGCTTTTGAAATAATTCCAACAGCTACTCCAGAGCACGTCTATATGTTGACTTTGTCCCTCTTCATTGCAGATAGGGGTTGGACTAGATAGCCTTTGAAGGTGACTTTCAGCCAAAACCTTTCTGTGATTCTAAAATTTCACATTCAGAAAAATGGTCTATTTACAGTTAGTTTCATTCCTATATAATGCTTTGCATCCAGTCATTTTAATTGTTTTATTTTTCCAGCTCCTCTTTCAACAGAATTTGCTGTTATTTATCCTGGTTTATATATTCATTCTATTAACTCACCAGTAATCAATTATTGTGTTCTGGAATCCTCATTGCCTTATAGGAAAGTCTCTCATAAACAGGTTATTTTATCTTACTATTTGTAATCTAAGGGTTATATTTATCAGCGCAGGATGGAAAGCACTGCTGACGCATCTTCCAGCAAAGATGTACCATTTCCTTCCACTGACTGTTGAAGAGCTGAACAAACAGTGAGCATAATTTTCACTTCTATTTGGCTATTTGGGGTGCAGGTTAAGCACAAAGAGGAGCATTATTTATTAAGTCGCTCCAAAGACCAATGACCTCAGCACTTCTGACTCCGGGAAGTCCTTCCTCTGCAGGCTCCAACCACTCAGCAACTCCCCAGCACAGGACACACTATGGTGGATTCTGAAAAAGAAGGGAGCAGAGTCATGAATAAATGGTGATGCAACACTGTGGTGGACCTGAGAATATCAGAGGTTCTTTGTAATATTAATGGTTTTATAATTCTATTATTCCATGGAGGGTTCTGCTGTTGACCTCCAATGCAGGAGAAATGCAAGCCCCCAGAAGCTGTTGTGTATATTTGCCTGCTTATGCATATTGGTAGGACTCCATCAGCATGATAAACAGATGTTCCTGCCTTCTACTTGGATAGAATATTAGTACTGTTCAGAAGAAATCAAGAAATTCCTAAGAAAATCAGATATGAAACTAAACCAAAGTAGAAATTTAAGGATGGAATGAGACACGGTACTAAAGTGCAGCTGATTTTTATGCTAGCACAGGTGTCACTACACCTCACACCAGCTCACTGTGTACAAACTCCACATGGTCTTGCCATTGCACAAATTGCCAGTCACATCAAACATTTTAACAAGTAGGATGTTTGGCCTGGCAAAAGATGGTCAGAACCTACTTTGTAGTACGGTTTTGAAGGAGGTTAAAGCTTAATGAGAGCTAAGCATGGGGTAAAAGCTTGTTTCTTTGGATCTGAGGTTAAACCCCAAGACTAAATCCAGTGCAAAGAGAGTAAAGGAGGAAGAATATAAGCAGCAGAGGTGAAGAGCTGTGCCTGGATGAAAACAAATATATAGGAAAGGGCTGAAGCTGAAAAGTATTTATATATTTTAACTAAGATTGGAATACAAGAATGAAAAGTGAATAAGTGTCAAGGAGAATTTCATACAAATACTCTTTTACACTCAGTAAATATCTGAAAAACATGGCAAACAGTGTAAAAAAGACTTTGAGGGTTCTGCATATTCTTCAGAACCGCAATGGAAAAGCATTAGCCCTTCCATAACTGCAGTAATTCTCAAAATGAGATTTTATTCTCCTCTTACAGCATTGTTTTAAACAATCAAACTCATTAAATAGTGCCCCACAGCAATGGAAAATGTGGCTGCATTTTGAATTAATCCTGTTGTTACATATTTTGGTAGGAAGTGTGGACATAATATTTCCCTCTTTGAAGTCAGCCAGATTTTTCTTTGACCATCTACTTGAGTGGGAACAAGATGAGGCACAATTATCAATCTTTTCCAGTGTGGGCTCTAATTTAATCCAAACATGGGCAGCCCAGTTTGGCTGCACAGCTTGAGATGCCTTTGGCTTAATTTTCATAATCAAAGCATAGTCACAGCATTGCTGTACAAAGCAAAGATGACCTCTTTCTAGCTGGGTGGTCATTTTATTAAAACATTGAGTTTATAAGTTCTTGTGAACATATTTCTGGCTGGCTAAAACTTAGAAAAAGCATCTATTCATTGCTTATTTTGTATTGGGATTTACTGTTAGCTTTCAAGGGAAACCCTTGAAAGCATGTTCTTGGATTCTTAGGATCAGAGGTTTTGTCTTTCCATTTCTATATTCCCAAAGAAAATAATGCATGTGTTCATTGTTTTGTCAGTATAAGATTTATAATGCCTTTAACTATTCATTTCCTTGCCATAAAGTACATAGGTTTTGTAAATTATGTGAGAGTGACAACACTGTAGTTTCCTTGGCAACCTTAACTGGTTTTCAAAACAGTGTTTTTCATGTTTGGAATAAGCATTGATTTGTAGGATCTGGCAGAAAAAAAAAAGAAAAAAGAAAAAAAAAAGAAAAGAAAAATGAAAAGAAAGAAGGAAAGAAAGAGAAAGAAAACCTCCTGAGGGAAAAAACTGGCAACTGAAACGATTGCAAATCAACCTTCCACCACTTAGTCATCTATATGATACAAACTTTCAAGTGCTAAAATTTAAAGAAAAATGCATCTGAATCTATCAAATTTTTTTTCTTTGCTGTGCCTGAAATACAGAAAAACTAAACTTTTAGATTAGATTCAGTGTTGAACTTAATTTGGCCTTTTTCTTCCTAAACTTGGCTTACTTTGAATTTGAAAATTTGGCTCATGTTTAGACACTAATAAGATGCATACTAGGGAACCTTTTTCCTGGCTTTGATGGGTTTTTTCCCCCTATTTTTAAAATTAAAACACACTTAATACCTCTTCATTGCAAAAGGGGAAGTTAGGTATGGTGAGGCAGAGAATTAGACCCTAAACTAAATAACTTAATTTTTAAAACATTTCCTAGGAGCTGATTGGAAAAAGAAATATTGTGTTAATCAATATGGATCATTATCCTTGAGAGCAAGTAGATGGATTGCTTCTTTTGATGGGGAGAGTGCCTGAGAAAAGTTTATTTCTTTAACCAACCACATAGGAGATGTGAGGTTGAAATCCCTGTAGAGACAATATAAAGGCATGGCAAAAAAGAAAGAAACAATCATGGAATTTGTACCCTATTTGGTATTCTATCCTGTCTGTGTAATTCTATAAGATGGGCATCAAGATTCTGCTAACAAATATCATGGAATTGTAGAATATTCTGAGGTGGAAGAGACCTAAACGAATCAAGTCCAACTCCTGGCTCTACACAGGACAACTCTCAGTCAAATCTTGTGCCTGAGAACATTGTCTAAGTGCTTCTTGAACTCTGTCATGCTTGGTGCTGTGACCACTTCCCTGGGGAGCCTGTTCCAGTGCCCAGCCACATGCTGGGTGAAGAACCTTTTCCCAATATCCAGCCTAAATCCATGTTGACACAGTTTCAAACCATTCCTTGGAGTCCTGTCACTGATTGCCACAGAGAGAGATCAGTGTCTGCCCCTCCTCTTCCCCTCATGAGGAAGCTGCAGACTGCAATGAGGTCTCCTCTCTGTCTCCTCTTCTCCAGGCTGAGCAGACAAAGTGACCTCAGCCATGCCTNTCCAGCCTAAATCCGTGTTGACACAGTTTCAAACCATTCCTTGGAGTCCTGTCACTGATTGCCACAGAGAGAGATCAGTGTCTGCCCCTCCTCTTCCCCTCATGAGGAAGCTGCAGACTACAATGAGGTCTCCTCTCTGTCTCCTCTTCTCCAGGCTGAGCAGACAAAGTGACCTCAGCCATAAATCTTCCCCTCCAGAGCCTTCACTATGTTCTTAGCTCTCCTTTGAATGCTAGCTTGTAGCTTCATGTCTTGTATTGTGATGCCCAAAACTGCATACAGTAAGAAAATGCTATTTCTTACTGATAGCAAATGTGGAATTCTTCTTCCATATTAGACCCCTGTGATTCACACATCTTGATATGAAAGGGACAGAAGAGTTTGGATTTAGAACAGAGTTCCTGTAGCCAGGATGGCCTCTCTTTTCTAGAGCTAAGATATTTTTACTAAAGTGCAACATTTTTGAGTCTCCTGCCTTGTAGTAATATCTTATGTATCACTTGTGTAAGGAGAATGTAGCTCCATGTCCTTGTAAAGTTTGTTTTGGACATAATTTGTTTCTGCCAGCTTAGGTTTCTGAGGAAGCTTGATGCAAAACTTCGTGAATGCCATTTCGTTGCTACAACTTGAAAGAACCTTCTCCAACATTTGACTCATGACATTAGGAATCCATCACTGCTATCAGGCAGAGGGCAAATAGTGGTGACCAAAGAACACAGAGACTCTATTGTGGGGAATGGTATCAGTAACTCATACATGTGCATGAACTCTTCACACTCAGAAAATAAAAATTTGGAAATTTGCCTCAGATCAGAGCAACACTGTTTAGATTCCTTATCAGGATTGGTTTTATGATCATTTTCCTAAAGTATCTGAAAGACTGCATCCATTTATAAGTGAGTAACCACTTGTTCTTATACTGTGACAAAGATCTCTCCTTGCTTTTCTGCATTTAACTGTCTAAATGATGCATCTTTACACAGGTCCTTCTCCAACAGGCTACTCCTGATGGGGGTATCATTCCATCAGAGGTATCTTTATATTAACACATAATTCTATAACAAATTTTCATGTGCTGTCTTTACATGTACCCACATAAATGTAGGTACATGTGCAGAGATCTCAGAGATTGACTATCACGTACACCAAGCATCCTTTACACTATGAGGAAAATCTAAGAAGATGGGAAAGTCATCTGTATTACTTCTCCATCCACCTCTAGGCCCACACTCTCACACCCAAGTGTATAAGCCTGGCTTTTATCTTAAAGAGTCTTTTGGAGCTCTTTCATCTGTGTAACCTTCCCAAATTTTAAATGTATCTATAGGCAATCTAAAATTAAAAAGAAAAATGTTCTGACAAACCCTGCAATAATGGGTAGCTCATTATATTATATTACATATTTGTTCCTCTTTGTTTACTCTGTACAAAATTAAATACAGGAATAGGCTGATGCTTTTGTACACTTATTCTCACATGAATGATGTTTTCCTGCTAGCTTTCTACCAGAAAAGAAATGAAAGCTTAAGAATAAAGGTAACATTTCTTTTTTTTTTTTTTCTGTAGTAGATTAATATTTGTTTGATGCAAAACAGGGAAACAAAAATGAAAAAGGTCTTGACCATTTAGGAAAATTGTAGAGCTTACTACCTATGTCCTCAGAAACAAGGAAGTAATATAATTGTGCTTTTCAAGGCATTCCAGCACTTTTGAGTCAGCGTCACGTTCTCTAAGTGCATGTAATAAACAGGTAGTGGAATAGACCAGCATGAGGTTTGAGAGTCTGAGTCCTTGTACAGCACAGAAATGCTCATAAAGAGACCTTTTAGAAGCAGAGAAGAAAATTAAGTATGGCATCAGTGTTGTTGCAGTTTTAGCATATGCTCAATGCCATTACTTTGAAGGGAGGACTTAAATCACCAGAGGGCCACAGTGGCTCCAATACGATCAAACACAAATTGTTCTGCTCTATTCTTCCAGTTATCTTGTAGGTAAAACAAAAGATTGCATAAGCTCATAGCATCTGAATCTGTGTCTCTTTCCACTGAAGCTACTGATACAGAGTGCTACCCCCATATGAATGGTCAGGTCTGATATTATGGCTGTTCATGGTCCCTAAGCGTGTGCATAAATGCCAAATCCAGGTGCCAGGCAGCAGAGTCAGACAAAGTGTTTGACAGTTCCATTAAAGTACCTGATTTAATGCTGGGCAGATTCCTCTGATTATTCTGGGGTTTTTTTGTGAGCTATCAAACTAATATCAGTGGTGTCCCTTCATAGTGCTGTCCGTGAGGAAATGATTAATGCTGACCTGCTGGCTCTCAGTGTCCTCCCTTTGTGGCACATGGTGCTGGAAATCATTAGGGACAGAGCTGTTAAGACATGCTTTATGGAGCTAGCACAACACCTAGAGAATGACTCTCAGCTGTGCTCCTGCTGTTTGACAGCAGTGATGCTGTGTAATGCAGTAGGGAATCAGCCTCTTCAAATGTACAAAACTTGGCCTGCAATTGTACCATGTTTAGTTTTGCACTAAATTACATTTTGCTTGGGTTTTTGGTTAATTGTTGAGGCTGTAGTGCATTTGACTCTCCCTTGCTTACCTTAAATTAAATATTTTGCCTCTTTTTAATGGGTAAAAATAAAAGGAAGCAGGACTGGTTTTGTTTATTGCAAGCTAGGGAAAAAAAAATAGTATAGGAGACATTTCTTTTATTGTTTAAAGACAATTTTGTGTACCCCTCCAAGGTGTGATGATTATGTTCCCCTAGTTAAAATAGCCTCTGGGTTCCCACAAAATTTGCTTGATTGCAAAGACTGTAACAAGGGACTGGAGTATCAGCCTACACTGATCTTATATTCCATCTTTATTGCTCCTCCACACAGTGAAACCCTCTTGTCTTGTGCTCAGTATCTGTTCTTGGAGAAAGGAGTGGGGGATCCATGCTCATACCTTTGTGGCAAGACAACTGTTTTCTAATCTGGTGGTTTGCTTAAGAGATTTCAAAAGCCCATTATTTCATGCTAACAGCATCGGTTTTGAGAAAATATTTTTACATATTTTGTAATGCTTGGCTGGTTCATGTTGTTTGCTTGGAAGCAAGTACAGGGTAAATGAGCCTGTGGTCCTCCTGCTTTTTTGGAGAATATTTATTGAGCCAGAGGGAAAAAAAAATTAGTGCAGTGGATGAACAGTTAGGATACTCATGTCAAAGAAGGGCCCCCAATGTTTGTTCTTTCTTTCTCTCTTCACATTTCTTCTTTTGTGTATCCTGGTGCAGGTGTGGCTAGCAATTCTCAAGGGCCTGACTACTTTCTTTATGGTGTACCAATTCTGGGAGCACAGATATTTAGATGCAGTTGTTAAAACATCACTTCCATATCCTGGAATCTTATTTCCATAGAACATGAGAATGTTGATAGGATGAGCTACTTGGAACATTCCAGAGCAACTGTGCAGACTAGATTGATGCTCTAGGGAACTAGACATTCGCTTTTAGTTAAAAGCCTCTTTTCAAACTAATAACAAACCAATAACAATGGAAATAAAAAGAGAAAAGGAAACCTAAAACAAAAAACCCCAACAAAATCAAGGAAAACTTCTGAATGATATTTGAAGCCCACTATTCAGCTAATAATATAAATTCAGGCAATATTAGGGTCTATAGTCTCCTTTCTGGCACAGAACTTGAATCACTGTGAGAAAAGGAATACAATGAAGAAGGTTTAATCACTTGATTCAGCGTGCAGATGTCAATCTAGATGTCTACTGCCTATTTTACTCTTCTGAAGTCATGAGAGCAAAATAATTTATAATTCCTGTTTCTTCCTGAGGCACAGCTTGCTGAGAAAAGACCATTAGCAATTTTCAAGAAAGGAAGTAATTGCATTTCTGAATGCCATCAAGTATCATCTTCAAATGAGATTTTTAAAAAGTAACATATTTTGTGTTTACAATCTCTCTTATACATTCTATGTCTCTTTCTTCTGTGTTTGTTTGCCTTCTGAGTTCAGTGATAGGATCATAATTATACCTGGCAAAACAAGTAATACTCATTATGGTAATTTTAAAACTTATTTTGTGTCTCCAGTTCAGGTTTTAAAAACCCCTCAGATACAATTCTCTTCAAATACCATTTTTCACTATTCCTCTTCTTTTTCTCCACTACTAGGCACAAAAATATAAAAATAGATTTGACATTTCTTATCAATTAATCTGTTAGCTTTTATGAATTCTTTAATTTCCCATTTATATTTCGTTGTTATTTTTTAAATGTTTTTCAGTCATGAATTCATTTTTCCTATGATATTGTCATGGAAAGACATAGAAACAAATTAAAAAAGACAAGACTGTTCTAAAATGTGGAAGATTGATTGAAAGCTTTTCTTTTATATACACTTCAAGAAGGCTGCAAGTTTCTGCACTCCAAAAGAAGTTTTTTCCAGCTAAAATCAGTTGACTTGATGAAACTTGGTTTTTCAATGACATTGTATCAAATACTGTGTGATCTCTAATTGAAGCTGTTCTCGCAGGTAATTCAGAAAAGTGTCCACCAAAGGAGATTTTGTCATATCTAGGAATAAATGAATTTACAAAGAAGTTTTTATCTTAATGAGCCCCAAGCCTCTATGTGAATTTCTATTTCATAAAAGTTATAGGAACTTAGTAATTCTAGAACATTTATGTATATGTCAAATTTCTTTCAGAATAGCCAATAGGTTAAACCTACTTTTTTTCCTTAGGAAATGCATTAAACATATCCCCTCCACAAACATGCAATCACAGAGTGATTACAGAAGCTTTCTTTTCTGTGGAAATCCAGGCTAAAAATCATAATAGGAGAAGAAGTGTAAGTAGCAATTTTATGTAATGAAAAGAAAAGCAAAGAACTTGGTAGTAATAAGTACAACTCAACATTTAGGAAATGCAGGTAATTGAAATTGTAATCAAGAGTCAAGTGTTCCTTCAGAATTTGAATTAAATGCTGAATCGTTGATTTTTATTCTAAAGCAAATTAAATTGACTTGATAAGATACCATGCTCACCAGTAGCACAACTTTTGCAGACCATAAGACTGGAGATTTAAAATTTTAATGATGCTATAGTAAATTTTAATAATTTTTGGTCTCATTATTGTGCTTTTGATGAGAAAAAAATTGATATTGTTCATTTCGTTTTTGCATTTCACTAGAATTAGATGGCACAATTTAAATCTCATGTATATTTAGCAGAAGGTAATGTACAAGTCTGCAAAGCAGACCTTTTCAGTAAGTTGATTTCTGGGCCCTCCCCAGACCTCCATCCTCTCCAACTTAAGAGATAGATGTAAATGAAGAAGAAGTAAAAAGATTGACACACAGAGCAACACAATACTTAAACCAGTGCAGCATGGAGGTATGTTATAATTTGAATGTCAAATTTGGTTGGTAAATAAAGAATGTCATGCCATTTCCTGATCCCACTACAAAATTCCATGTTTTGACAGCAGAGAATGCCTTGGACTAGGTATGTGCTGGGGTTTAAGGCAAGATACAAAGCCTTGCAATTTAGTTTTGTGGTTCAAATCCAACTGAGGATGAAGAAGTGAAATTTGATTAAAATCCAGTGACTCTTTAGAGAAAAAAAAAGAATTTGGCATATACAAAGCAGGGTTTAGAGGATGAGTATTCAAACTGTAATACATTTGCATAATTTTCATCACTGATGCCCATCTCTACTTGTGGTTTTAACAAACAGGCTTCATTAGCAACAAAAATTCTGATCCCTTATGGCAGCAGGAATAAGGTTTGAACTAAGGAAAAAGCAAGATACAGCTCAAAATTATTCTGCTGGGTAAACCCCTCTGTGATTATTGAAATGTCTTGAGTAAAATTGGCTGAGATGTTTGTGAAAGATGTTTGGATTCTCAAGGTTGTTTGGATCTTCCATACCTGATCTTTGGCTAGAAATGAAAAATGAGAAATTGTGCAAAATTTCTCTCTGATGGCTTCAGATGTGTAAATTGGCAGGTTGTATCACATGGTCTAGCTGCATAGCAATTTAAAATTTTAATCTCGCATTTCTTCAGAGACTGGGTCTGATTGCATATCCAGATTCATAAATTTCAAGTAAGATACTGAAATTATCACCCATAGAACAAGTGCTAGTCCCTAGTATGTGGACACATTTCAGGGCTGTACTAGGTGGGGCTGACCCAATTGAGGATTGGGTCTCAGATTAAAGTGAAAAAGTTATGTGACCAATACTTACAGTTCTTGATATTTCTTTCTTCTTTTTGTTGGAACCATGGGAGGTGGACTCTTGATATTGACCAGCTCAAGATTAGTTTTCAAGTGAAGAATTAGCCCTTCTCATTACAGAAGAGGGATGGAATGGGGAGACAACTAAAACCTGAACCTATACCAAAAAATCACACTTTAATTTGTCTTCACAAAATTTTAAATGAGCTCCAAGGAACCAAGGATGATTGTTGTAATTTTGCATGCTTAAGAAGTAACAAAACTTGCAAAAATATGTAAATATACAGTTCACTGATAAAGTTAATGTAATGATCATAATCATCTGGAATTATACACAATACAACAAGTGACAGGGCTCTATGAAGACCAGTGATTTCCCTGGAGGCTGGGATTTTGGACAGAATCCAAATCCTCACAGTCAGGACCTGTCCCACCACACTGTCGCAGCACAGTCATCAGGAGGGCAGCCAGGGGCATCAGGCCATGGGGATGGGTACAGGACAAGGACAGGACAGGGAATCCACCTGCAGGTAATTTATTTCTGCCTTCAAGTAGTGTCTTCCCTGTTTATACCAAAGTTCATAGCTTTCCTCCCTGCATTCTTAAATGCCAACATGCATCAAGACTTTCAACCAGATTCAACAATTTTCTTTAGAGGATGATTCAGTCCTCCCTAATATTGGCAGAGTCTTCTAGTTTTTCCAGCCATAAGTTTGGCTTATCTACTTCTTATCTCTAGGTCATTGGTAAATTAAGTGGAACCAGTCTCAGACTGATGACAGGAGAATACAGTCCAATTCATCTCTTTTAACATAAGCCATTGCAGTCTCTTCATTAGTCAGCTCTTTATGAGCTTGCTATTATTATCTGAATGTTCACTATCCTTTCCTTGAGCAGAAATTTCCCATGGAAAACTGCATCTAGTCTTACAGGTGGTTTTATAGTGATTTTTTGTTTTGGCTTTGTTCTTCGTTTTTTGGGTTGTTTTTTTAATCTGCATATATTAAATCCACTGCTTCCCATAATCTAAAATATCGTTCCTTAAAAAAATACAGGTATTAGATTAGGGTAATTTGATAAAACCACGTAGATCATTTATTAACTTTTGTTTGTCTCTGTGTCCACAGTTATTCTTTTTTTCAAGAATGGTTATAATACATTGCAAAGCATTTAAGTCAAATTTAGAGTCCCATAATTGCAGAGATCACCTTTATTTTCCCTTTTCACGTAGCCCATTATGTTTGCCATTCTTCAGGCAGGGTATTACTCGCTGCATTTCCACATTCATTAAAAATCCCTCCTACTGGTCCTCTGTTAGCTATGCATAACTATTACCATGCCATCCTCTTGTGCCTCAGATCAGTTTATGCTTTACATTCACTCAGCTTTGTCTTTTAAAAAACATTCTCTGAATTGTACATCCAGCACCGCACTTAGAGGGGAGGAAAACTAAGGAAGGAGCCATGTAATTAAGCAGGGCAAGAGCACCTCTGCCGACACTCTTCCCATGCTGGTGAGCATGAGTTAAATTAGGAAGAAGGGAGGGAGACAATGAGCAGTCGAGAAGTGATGGGCTGTGTTAGGTAGCACTGTAGTGGAGTGCAGATGGCAGTTTAAGGGGCTGATCCTTCCTCTCTACAGAGCCCCGGTGAGACACAACTGGACAAAGGCCAGTCAAGGGCCTGAAGAATGCTGAAGGACTGACTGTGGTACCTGACATACACAGAGGTGTTGAGAAAGTTGGGACTGTTCAGCCTGGAGAAAAAGTGGCTTGAGAGGATCTATCAATGTATACAAACACCTCATGGTGGGAGTAGCAATGGCAGAACCAGGCTCTTTGCAGTGCTGTCCACTGCCAGGACAAGAATCAATGGGTACAAAATGAAACACAGGTAACTCCTACCAAATATAAGAAAAAGTCTTTTTTATTATGAGAGTGGCAAACACTGAAAAAAAGTCCTTGAGAGGTTTTGAATCTCTCTAGAAAGCCCTGAGCAACCTGGTCGAGCTGGCCCTTTGTGCACTGGGTAGGATTAGAGATAATCTTCACAGATCTCTTCAATCTATACTGTTCCAAAACAAAATTCTGTGATCTGTTATTAAAATGATTATATATTTGGGAAAATTCTGACATGCCTTTTTGTGCCTCTGAAAAGGCAGAAAAGCCCTCTTAAACATTTAAGGCTATTGCAAAATGTGACATAAACCACAGGACTATTTTATAAGTAAATCACCATAAAAATAGCCATAAATTTGAAAAATGTCAACTGTAATTATTAATTTGCAAAACAAACACAATTAACAAAATTTTAGTTTTCTGAGAAAACACTGTAAATAGCCAATGATACCATAAATGCTATTTGAAAAGCCATTCATAATTATAAACAAAGTTTGTTGGAATCAAAAAACTAGTGGATATTCTTCTAGCTGTTTTATTTTATTTATTTTATTCTATTTTATTTTTTCATGTTTAAACATAAGGCTTCAGTGGGAAAATGACATTTCTATAACAAAAGACAAACAGGAAAATGGCTTCTGATCTTTTCTGAGGTGCATCTAAGCTTGTGTAACATGGCTGTCATGAGTGGTGCAAAGCTGTGAGAAAAATCTCAGTCCTGCTCCAAATGTTTCAGCCCCCTTTCAGTAAACAGCCAGGGCTCTGGCTGTTTGATTTAGCTTTGAATTAACAGCTGAGTGGTCTTTAGCTGCTGAAGCAGAAATCTCCAGACCGTAGTCAAGGCAATGCAGTTATTTGTACCGGCTTTAAAAATATCCACTCCCTGAACTTCTGTAAGGCTGTATCAAGCACTGCCTTTGCCCTGTAAGATCAGCTAAATTGGATAAGAATTTCTTTGTCTTCACATTCACAACCTCTGTCTCTGGTCCATCTTTGAGCTGAAAATCGTTTTGAGCAGTTGTGTCATTATCCACAAATAGGATTTTTTTTGAGGAAGTTCTGCTTATCTTACATCTTAGAAGACTAAGTGCTTAAACTCCCAATAATTATGTCTGAGTTTCCCTGTGAAGCTCGCAGACTGTTTCCTACAGTTTTCTTCGTGTTGCTAATCATGTCATACCTCATGCTTAAGTCATAGAATCATAAAATCACAGAGAGAATTGGAGTGGAAGGGACCTTAAAGATAATTTATTTACAACACCCAAGGATCAGGGAAACCTCCCACGAGAGCAAGGTGCTCAAAGCTCTGACTTTTTGTCAAATCTTACCAGGAGTAAATAAATATTGCCTGAATTTCCTGCCTGGTCTCTCAATAATGGCTATTGAATTAATGATATGGGGATTGTGTAAATCTTTAAGGATTCTTTACAGGTAAAATCTCTTTCTATAAGGTCAAATTAATGTTTGAAGCCCATGTTCTGCTCCTGGATGTGTTTGTGTAATTTTTATTAGTGAGGGGAATAATGTACTTACATTTCTAGAGAAAAGATCTTTGTTACCTCCATCACAGTATAAATAACCTGACACATTCAGGTTCCTTACTGAAGAGCTCTGGCTCACAGCACTTTCAGTGGATAAAAACATAGTCATACCAAGGGAATATCAAAGAAAGTACATCTTATCACCCTGAAACACAAGGAATTCATCTACGGTTGAAGAAATAATTTCTCTAAGTGTCTCATTATTACCACTTTCTGAAAATCCTTTTTCCTAAAAGAATTATATTCTAATTATAATTTACTCAGCCCCTTATATTTATTCTAAAGCAGTACAGATTTAAAGAGCCAGGGTTAGAGCCCAAAGGAAAGGTGCAGAGCCTTTGGGCTCTGGAAAGGTGAAAGAGAAACCATTAAAATTGAAACAGAATCCAAAGTACTTTCTAGGAAAATGCTTAAGACTTTTGAAAGAAGCATCTTTGTAACTAGGAAGACAATTTTCCAGATGCAGAAAGATTGCTAAGATTTTAAATAAATTATTCAGGTTCTTGACTCCCAGTCTTGTGCTAATTCACACTGACTGTTTGGGGAATATCTCACCCAGGGGTCCGTACCTTCGCCAAAGAGCCAAAACAACACAACTTTGCCATCTGTGTTGGTCTACAAAAAGCTTCTGGACTTGAAAGAAATCCCAATCTCTTTAGGCATATGTGTGAAGTGAAAGATCCCGGTGATCCAAATTGCTCTCAGCAATGGGGAAGCCAATTAAAATAACTGAATTGCAGCATGAAACTCAGCCCTCAGACTTTAATGCAACACTGAGTATGCATGTTCAGAATGGAGCTGACAGTAAAATCTACAAGAGTGGTATTTTCTAATCATATTTTGCCTTTTTCTTTCTGGCAGCTGCAGGATGTTCCTTAAACTTTTCCTCATAAGCAGTCTTTTTCACTTATGCATCACTGAACAAATATAGTTTTAGAACAATGTGGGAATTCAGAGCTAGGTTAGTTTAATATTTAGTGGATCAGAAAGAAGAGAGTGGGTTTAGTGCCCTGATGTCTGATATGTCTGCAAGAGTAGGGTTTCTGGATTCCACCACAGACAAGAACATTACAGAGATGGTGATAAGGAGAGTGCTCTTTCCTGTGGAACTCAAAGGAAAAGGCATGATGACCATCAGCTCTTTTCCAATGAAGCATGCCTATATCATTCTGCAAATCAAACATCCTACCAAGTAAAAATATTTAATTCTGGGAAATGTAAAAAATAGCTCTTTCAAAATTTCTTATTCTTCCTTTCATTCCATGTTTTTTTTAAGGGAAGATATTCAAGGATTTCAGGTCAAATTTTTAGCTAGATGAGCTTGACTCAAACCTAAAAAGCCAGTATAAAGCAATATGCTTCTCTCTCAGCAAGAGAAAAAAACTCTCACTGTATCTCAACATTGTCAGAGGAATTTTGGAGGAGTTCTTTAGTGGCTACTGCTGGACTGAGACAGGCTGTGGGAATCTCCCCAGTGTTGTTCAGGACTACAGACCTAGAGGCTACATTTTCCCCATGTTTGCTCACTAGGCAGTGCTACTACTCTGAAATGTTTCTGTCCAAAAAAGAACCACCTCTTCTCTCCAGGAGTCTCTTTTCAAGTATTGGAATAGGTCATCTCATTCCCACCATTTGTGTTTCCTGTTTGATTTGCAATGACTGAAGCACTAATACTGTGAACAGACCTGCAAGTATGCAAACGCCTCCAAGGGTCAGCCTTTTATCCTGCAAGGATTGGCAGGGGCTTTGAATTTCCAACAGGTGACATAAGTAAAACTGTATTCTGGGATAATTCCAAAATATAATACTCCAAAGAGAGTAGGAGCCAGCTGAAATCTCAGTTGAGTATTTTGATATCTTGTTCTGTCTCCTTTATCTTAAATCCTGTTTAACTAGCAGCAGCTGCCACTGACATTTCCACTAGGATGGTGCAGATGGAGCAGTGACTCAGATCACTGGCTCTGCAGAGTTACGAATAGCTAAAACTGTTGCTGATAAAGATTATCAACAGGGCTGTAGGAAAGCTCATGTGTGATTGAGGCTTGCAATATGTGGAATTCAGATTTTCCACTTGTATTGTTTTCATGAAAGAAATTGCCTCTATCTGCCGACACGAACAACTCCAAACATAAACAAATTCTTAGTCATCAGATGTTTTGAAACCGTAACTTTCTCTAATTTGTGTTTTTTAGGAATTAGTTTTTTAAAAATTACATAAATCAAAAAAAGTATTACATTTAATGCCAGCATTTAATCTGGGACAGAAATTCCTTTATTGCTTGATGTTATTGTAGCCTGAAAATAGTTGGGGTGGGGAGAAGCAAAACAGGGTAGATTTGTTAGCTGAGCTTTCTTGTCATTTGGGTCACATCACTGCTTATCATCCTACATTTTCCCTGGGGAAACAGAGAGTAAACAAGAAGATAGGTGCACTGCATGCATCTATCTTTGTGATAAGGCTTTGGAAAATATAATCTGGTTTGATTCCTTGGTCAAAAGATAGCTTGAGATTGTTCATTCATTTACAATGAGAGGTGTGTTTATTTGTTTCCTTTAACATTTTAGGTGTGTAGATTTCTTGGGAAAGACACTAAGTTAGTAGATTTAAGCAAATACAGGTTCAATTCATTAGAATACCTGACAAACCCAATGCTATATAAACTTGGATGATCTATAGAGCAAAAAACAAGGTTACTGACTGTTGCCTGGGACAGAACACAGTTTGCTAAATTTTATTTACATGTTCATCAATAATGCCTTACCCTGATCACACTCCAAGTAAACAACCATTTCATAATCTTTATTAATAAAATAATCCTTTCTGCACAGATCTTTCACACATACATTTTGGAACACAGGGAATTAGGTTTTAAGATGAATAACCTCCTGGGAAACAATGGTGGGTATGTGAGATCCCTGAAAGCATTGGAGAATTTGTAAGCTTTTTGGGACTGGGTTTCTTCCAGCTCCAGAATCAGTATATAACTTAAAGTAGCCTTAGCAAACTCCTAGGCATGACCTTGCTTCTTTTCCCGTGAGAAGAAAACAGTTATTCCCGAAATTCTGAGTTGGCTTTAAATCTAATTATAAGAAAGGAAAAACAGTAGAGGATGTAATGTGCAATCCATAGCCAGGATTTGAGATCCAGCCCCTGGAAAACCATTAAAATATTCCAGCAACATTGTTTCACAAATGTCCTAGCAAATCCTACTAGGCCCAAAGAACTTGTGGATACCCCATCCCTGCAAGTGTTCAAGATCACATCACAAACAGGGGTTTTGAGCCATCTGATCTAGTGGGTGACATTCCTTCCCATGGCAGGAGGGTTGGAACTAGATAACTTTTAAGATGTCTTCCAACCCAGATCTCTTCTCTGTGGTTCTATGCTTCTAAGAAAAGCAGCAGCAGAAAAATGTAACACTGAATCTGTTGATCACTATCATCGCAATTTAATGCACTTCAAACACAATTGTTTGTAATTTGTTAAGACAGAAAATGAGAAACATAACCACCATTCTCAGGATTCAGCTTAAAAAATACTTGTTTGTTTTGCCAAATGGTTTTTTAAGGAACTCAACACGATTCAGGGACTCAGACGCCAGAATGCATTTGATCAGCATCATTTTCAGCATGGATGTGTTAAATTAACCTGGGAACTGGTTAATCTTACAAGCCCAGAGAAAACAAATTGTCTGCCATCTTGATTCAATTTGTTTTGAATTCGTTTATTGCCACCAGGTGTCAGCACAAGTGCACAGACAAGACACCCCAGAGAGGTCTCCACAGAAGCAGTCTGTAAAATAACAATAATGTTTCATGGCAATTCTCTTGCTCCTGAAAATAAATATTCTCCATTTTTACTTCCATTAGGGAAAAAAAAAAAAGGCTGGTATTGTTTACTTTTAACTGCATAATCTACACCAGTTTTGTGTAGCGCAGGTATCCTAGAATCACCTATTCTATGTGACCTAGTATTTCCACCCTTCCTCTTCTCTGCCCAACAGTCACAGGACTAGATTATCTCCCTTCACACTCTAACCTGAAGATGTGGAGACCATGAGGAACAAGGCAGGAAGGAGGGGTCATTTTCACTCGATGTGGATAGTACAGCTGATAGACTTCACATCACTGGTAGCTATCCTGCTTTTTGAAAGTCACTGTCCAGATGTCCTTTCAAGATGTTGATAACACCTTGCAGTTGCATCCCCAAATCTTCTTTATGACAAGTGGGTCTTTAGTCGTTGATGGAAACAACACCCTGGGATTGCCCTGCTAAAGGCAGTATCATGAGTTGGATTTCAGCTAGTCTTTGTTAATATATTAAGAGAATTCCTTCTGTCTTCCAACATTTGGGCAGCACACATTTTTTGATCAGAATTTCCTTATTGCAGCTCCAGTGCCCTGATGAAAAAGAAGTTTTTCAGCATATTTCTTACATTACATGGTTTCCTATTCCAGGTTTTTCACAGAGGTCACTGTAGCCTTGAGTTCACTGTTATAGGGATGAACCTGAGTTTAAGATATTTTGCTCTGTTTAATGTTAAAATGTGTTTGGAATAAATGTTTTTAATAGGAGGAGAGACCTGAATGATTAAGTTTAACATTTCCATGACTAGGATAGAACCTTCTTGCTTATAGTGAAGAGCAAGTTTTCATAAATGAGAGGAGCACTTCTGGAAGCCAGGGAGATACAGACTGCATTGATCTGGTTGTAAAGTTTTGTTTCAATACTGCACCAATAGATCTTGCATGGTAAAGGACTGTGAGGACACAGGGAGAGGTCTTATCAATTATGTGCTCCAAATAATTCTGCAAATCTCCTAACTGTAATTGGGAAGAGAGTAACTTGTATTGTCATCTCAGGTTTGTCTCCAGTGATTCTCCTAGCAGGTGTCATGACTGCTGTGTTTTTCCTGCTTGTCTTCCTGGTACACTGTATTTATCATTGTTTATAGACCGCAGCTCAGTGATTTGTAGTTTGGGGTTTTTCTGCAGGGTGTTTTGACTTCTTTTATAACTTCTCTTTGACTCTTTTACCTTGTTTCCTCCAGCAGTGTGAGAGACACAACCATGGAACTGCAAAGTTTTACATGACCTGCAGGGCATCTATTTTTTAAATTTTGATGCGAACACAATGATAGAATTTCAAGGCTTAAAGATCCAGATTTCTAGAAATTATTGGCTCTTTTTGTCAGGGTTTTCTGAAACTCCCAAGTGTTGTATGGCTCTTTGTCAAATCAACATCACTGAAGCTGTTCATCTAAAAACTGTAATATTTTTACCATTTCAAGTCCTAAAGTACACCTTTCATGTTTCCATTTCATTTATACAGTGTATGCAGGAAATTCTGTATAAATCTGCTGGAAAATTAAAAGAAAGAAGCATATTTATAACGGTGAATCTCCAAAAACAAACAAACCACCCAACCCAATATTTTACTGGTACTCTATTGCAATCACCAGGGAACTGTCTTTCAGTCTGCTGATTTAATTTAGCATTGAATATGTGTGCATCCATCTTCTTTTGCAATGCTGTAGTTAGACTTGTCTGTAATTTAAAAGATTCTGTTTGCAGTCGTGGTCCAAGTTACCACTGTGGTTTACTGACTGAAGAATACATCTTTTCTTTGGTTTTTTGTTTGGTTTTTTTTTTTTTTTTTTTTTTTTTTTTTTTTTTTTTTTTTTTTTTTTTTGGTTTTTTTTTTGAGGTTTTTCTTGAT
>VWYE01003025.1:1175438-1213784 GCA_013398995.1 Alaudala cheleensis | reverse complement strand
GGCAGGAAGGAGGGGTCATTTTCACTCGATGTGGATAGTACAGCTGATAGACTTCACATCACTGGTAGCTATCCTGCTTTTTGAAAGTCACTGTCCAGATGTCCTTTCAAGATGTTGATAACACCTTGCAGTTGCATCCCCAAATCTTCTTTATGACAAGTGGGTCTTTAGTCGTTGATGGAAACAACACCCTGGGATTGCCCTGCTAAAGGCAGTATCATGAGTTGGATTTCAGCTAGTCTTTGTTAATATATTAAGAGAATTCCTTCTGTCTTCCAACATTTGGGCAGCACACATTTTTTGATCAGAATTTCCTTATTGCAGCTCCAGTGCCCTGATGAAAAAGAAGTTTTTCAGCATATTTCTTACATTACATGGTTTCCTATTCCAGGTTTTTCACAGAGGTCACTGTAGCCTTGAGTTCACTGTTATAGGGATGAACCTGAGTTTAAGATATTTTGCTCTGTTTAATGTTAAAATGTGTTTGGAATAAATGTTTTTAATAGGAGGAGAGACCTGAATGATTAAGTTTAACATTTCCATGACTAGGATAGAACCTTCTTGCTTATAGTGAAGAGCAAGTTTTCATAAATGAGAGGAGCACTTCTGGAAGCCAGGGAGATACAGACTGCATTGATCTGGTTGTAAAGTTTTGTTTCAATACTGCACCAATAGATCTTGCATGGAAAAGGAATGTGAGGACACAGGGAGAGGTCTTATCAATTATGTGCTCCAAATAATTCTGCAAATCTCCTAACTGTAATTGGGAAGAGAGTAACTTGTATTGTCATCTCAGGTTTGTCTCCAGTGATTCTCCTAGCAGGTGTCATGACTGCTGTGTTTTTCCTGCTTGTCTTCCTGGTACACTGTATTTATCATTGTTTATAGACCGCAGCTCAGTGATTTGTAGTTTGGGGTTTTTCTGCAGGGTGTTTTGACTTCTTTTATAACTTCTCTTTGACTCTTTTACCTTGTTTCCTCCAGCAGTGTGAGAGACACAACCATGGAACTGCAAAGTTTTACATGACCTGCAGGGCATCTATTTTTTAAATTTTGATGCGAACACGATAGAATTTCAAGGCTTAAAGATCCAGATTTCTAGAAATGATTGGCTCTTTTTGTCAGGGTTCTTTGAAACTCAACATCACTGAAGCTGTTTTCATCTAAAAACTGTAATATTTTTACCATTTCAAGTCCTAAAGTACACCTTTCATGTTTCCATTTCATTTATACAGTGTATGCAGGAAATTCTGTATAAATCTGCTGGAAAATTAAAAGAAAGAAGCATATTTATAACGGTGAATCTCCAAAAACAAACAAACCACCCAACCCAATATTTTACTGGTACTCTATTGCAATCACCAGGGAACTGTCTTTCANTTTTTTGGTTTTTGTTTGTTTGTTTGTTTGTTTGTTTTTGGGTTTTTTTTGGAAGTATTTACTGAATGCTTGGTGGTGGATTGAGCTGATTAATGAACAGTATCATATCTAGCCCAGAAAGTAATTGAAAAGGGAAGGCTATTCTCTATACCATTTATTGACTTCCCATGGTTGGGTAAGAGCCATGTTACTGTCATACTTACAGTGCTGGAGCTGGAAGCATTTGTTGGTTCTGGAAGTACAGCCTGGGTAAATAATGTCTATCAGAGAGAGAGACCCATTGTATCATGTCCTTCCAGACCAGTTGTTTTTGGAAATGAATTTTGCCATGCAGGCAGACAGGGAAGTAGAAGGCACAGTCAGGACTACTGGAATCACTTGACTGAAAATTTCCCTTCAGTTTCCATGTAATGTATCTTTATTGCACAATTTGGAGATGCGTTGCTGCAGTCAGTTATAATTATATATTGCAGTCCTTTCTTTCCTTCTATATGGACTTTGTATGGTAAGGATCCCATCAGCTGTACTGGAAAACATGAATAAAAACCACAAACCTTTGCTTTTAAGGATCTCCAACAAATCTCATTTTCTCTATGCTATTCTGCTGGACATTTCTGTGCTCAACCAAGTGCCCCCTGCCAGCTGCTGAATTTGGCATGTGCAGATCTGACTGGCTGACCCCAGAAGATACACCTCTTCAAGACACTGCCAAAGCTGGCTTTGTACCACAACCCATTGATTCCAGGATTTTCTTGGCAATGGCTCAGTCAACTCATCTAAAATAGGATTGGATCCAGCACCCACAGATTTCAATTTAAAGGACTTCCATTAATTTCAGTGTACTCTTCCTTTTTGAAATTACCTTTGTCCTGAGAGTGGCACAAGCCCGTGAACAGAGGGGTGCCAAGCAGGACACCAGAGCCACCCCAGCTTTCCCCACACAAAGGAAAAATTCCCTGTTATCAGGAAAAACCAAAGTAACCTGAGAATTCAAAGACACTTTTTTCCCCCTACCATTCAATTTTAAGCAACTGCAGCACTGCAAGTTACTATTATTGTGCTATATTGTGTCATCTCAATTTCCAGCTGAATGAATGGTTTCTCTGAATGCAAGTCACTCTCCTTTGAAGAGTGGCATGTAAGATTATTTACATGTTTAAATCCTGACTCACAAAGAATTTTTTTACACAAATGGTTCACGTATAATAATTCATATTTACTTAAAGAATTATTGCCATTCTTAGGCAAACTGAGTGAAAAGAATATTTTGCTAAAGCCCCTATTAAATTATCTTACATCCCCTTCTCATTGTCATTAATTAGTTGAGTATGAATGCAAACAGAAGCTTTCTCCCTTTTTCTCTAATTGAAATTTTATTATAGGCAAACAGAAAGTGAGAAATTAAAAGTAATATGTATGTATGTACAAAAGCACTGGAGATCAGTGTCATGCTCTAAAGAAGAAGCCCTTTCTTGCGTGAAGCATTCCTAACATTGCAACTCAAGTTTAAGAGTTCTCCATTGAGGTGGCAGTTATGAAGCACCATCTCTCTCCTAAATAAAATAGGGGATCAAGGTCAAAAATGAGGAAAGAAGAACCTGATTAACTCCAGCTGCACCTTTCTGCCATTCTTTTCTCTGACTACACAGAGAGGTCCTCTGATCAATTTTAGCTGTATCGTTAGGTACAAGTTTCCCTTTCAGCCTAAATCCTTTTTGAGACTTGAGGAACTGATCTGATTGAAAAAGTGTGAAGATCATGTTTTCTCACCTCCATAGTAGTGACCCCCAGCCATGGTGATCCCGTAGTGCCCTGCCTAGATGGTTCTAATTTCCTATAGCTCTGTGTAGCACTGAATACAAAGGTAATCTTGAGGCTTTCTGTAGTTCGTTAGGTGATTAACAGAGCTGCTCAGAGGGCAGTGATGATTAGGGTTCTATAGGGATTAAGGAACAACAGGGAGCTGAATTTCTTAACTCACCTTTTAGACTCTATATAATACAGCTCTTAGCAAGAATCATTTCTTCTTTCCTTTGTTATTACAAATTGACCTTTTTACAACTTCCATGTGTGAATGAGTGAGGCCATAGTGGGATAATACAATGTAAAAGGCTCTTTCAAAAGGGTTTAATTTTAACTATTTAAATAATCTCAAAACCATCCTTTGTACAGTAACCAGTACATCCAGAATGACCATTGTATGCTGTGAAATATTTTCACACTCCAAACAAGACATTGAGTTGACTTCTGGAATTTGGTCCTTACTCATGTTAACTCCTCAGCCATTTTAACTCCCCAACTCCCCAACTCCCAACTCCCCTCCCATGCTTGGGAGGTTATAAGCTGACTTTTTCCAAAACCATATAATTGTTCAGTTTGGCTCTGTCTGGTGTGAAACCAAACATAAGATCACATGAACCGGAACTCCTAATTCTAATTCTTGGCTTGATGGCAGCATAGCAGTAATCTTGAGGGAGTATGTTTCCATGAGATCTTTCATCTTAAATTTTTGATACAAGAGGTCCATGAATCCTAATGCATTCCAGGTGAGACAAGACCTTTGATGAATATAAAATGTTTTGCCATGTAAAGATAAATTTTATCATTGGTTTCTTTCTAATGTACTAGGAAATAAGTGTTTGCATAAAGACAGAGGAATTAAGTAATGTTTGCAGTAGAATGCTACCTGAAAAACCTTTTATTCCACTATGTCATTCAATTCTGAGTTATGGCCAGATCAGAAGTGCTAATTTAGAACCTTTGTGATTTGCAAATAATCCCTATGTATGGCACCAACAACTCAGAAATTTATTCTGTTATTATAAATTCTACATTTCTGCTGGAGTGAGCAAAAACCACATGTAAAAATAACAGACACTTTGGGCATGAATAGACTTGAGTGTACAAAATTCATGCAGCTAGTCTTCGTGATAAACCTAAGCATAGGACAGAGCTACAGAAAGGGGTTTTGTTTTTAATTGGAAAAAGGACTCCCAGTACATACAGCTTGATTTTACAACCATGGGAATAAGCACCACAGTGACAGAAATACTGTGTCTGCTGATATTTTATGAAGGACAGAACAACAATCCACTACCTTGTGTATGTGTTTGCCTCCTAGCAGTGGATTCCTGTTTTAATTTTAGTTTGCTTTATTGCTTGCTGGTTAGAGCATCAGGCAATACTAAAATTGTTATTAAATGCAATCTGTCTCTTTAATAACAGTTCCAAAATTAAAATCATAAAGTTGATTCATAAACCTCAGAAATATATACAGTAGTTGGAGTAGCCTTCTTTCTGGGGCATTATTGAAATGTACCAATTCAATGGACTTTATAGAAATATCTTGCAATTACTGTTGTTGATGGGAACAGGGAGCTTGTAATAACCCAGATGCGTGTGTAACGAGTACAATATAAATTTGAAAAAGGCTGCCAGCACCATCACACACTGCCTCTTGCTCAGTGGGTTAAGAGGTGATAGTGTGCTTTTATTAGCCACTAGCCAATAAGGTAATATCAGAAATGGTCAGGAGAGTCCTGGAATCAGGACTGAGCATCAAAAGGACCATCAGCCACTCTTCTAAAAGCTTATATCCAGATGGGCAATGGCTAAGGTGCAGTGTACGAGGGAACTTACATATTTATTAAAAAGAGGTATTGCAATTATTCACAAACAATTGTTGACAAATACTGACTATCTAGAGATATCCAGAAGTATTCAAGCTTACACCTTCATGATGTGTTGCATTGCATGTGTTGGGGATGCCCAGAAGTATCTCTGGGTTTGCTCATTTTTATGGGTTTTCCTATGGCATGTGCAAGGAGAATGTTGGGTAGCTGTGCAACAGACCTTAAGTAAACATGTTTTGGGGGGATTCTTTTATCTAGATTCAGCCCAGGCTGTTTATCTTTAGCCCTGCTGGTTGAGAACCTGTCACGTGGGACAAACTTACTTCATAAACAACCCATCCTTTTTGATCTCATTAGGAAAATATGATACCCA
Organism: Alaudala cheleensis; assembly: GCA_013398995.1. NCBI lineage: Eukaryota > Metazoa > Chordata > Aves > Passeriformes > Alaudidae > Alaudala > Alaudala cheleensis. The sequence goes on along the minus strand of VWYE01003025.1, from coordinate 1,208,399 downwards.
GACCTCAAAGAAGCCAGCAGCATGCCAAGGGTGAATAGTTAGTTCTTCATCATTCATAACTGAGTTTGAGCCTTCCAAAACATCCACAGACTTCCCCCGTTCTTGATCCAGAGCTCTGTTAGTGAAAGTAGATGATAAAGAGAAAAATGTTGGTGCCACTGTGTCTCTGTTGATGTTAGAAGACTGGCAAACATGAAATAGGATGCAAACTTCAGAAGTGCTTAGCTCTTCCCTGCATTCAAATGTGCATTTTCAAGCAGTTAATTTGAAAACCCATATGCTTAACTGATGCAAATCACACTTATTTTCCCATTTCAACCCTCAACCAGATGCTTAGGGATGCATCTGTATATTTTGGAGAGTTGGAAGGATCCTGTTATTCCATTTAGCAGGAAAGAAAATGGAAGGAACAAGGGATTTGACCAGGATCAAATACATTACATCTATACTGGCATATTAAATGTGTCTCTGTATTCTAAAACTGCTTGCAGACTACCTCCTGGGAATTGTCTCTGGCCTATTCTAGTTCCTGAACTGTCTGGAAACTCTTCAGGAAGAAGGTAATCATGTCAGGGAAACATTTAACAATTGAACAGTTAAGCTGATTTTTCACAGTCATTTTCCAAACAGGCTGAAACGAGTCAGAAACATAAAAATTGTTTGGTTTGATTGATTTTAGAGATAATGAACATATTTACATCAGACACTGAGGTTATTTTGACCCAAGCCTGTAAATCCATAGGCGTTTCAGAGTAAATTTGCCAGCACAGATAAGCACCTGGGAGACACCTGGTGTTCAGACTATAGGTAGTTTTTCAGGGTCAGGCTGCATCCAAAGTCCTCCAGCAAATCCTTGCCTTGTTTGTAGGCCTAATGTTGTCTAACTAGAGCAAGCATATGACGATTTGAGTCTCTGTTGCTGTACAGAAACTTTATGGTTTTCTGCTGAAATCACTACTAAAAAGTGCTTGAGTTCACTGCCACCCTACTGATTTTGCAGATTTTAAGTATATTTTTCACCAAATATTAAAATTTTCATCACAGTTTTCTATTCTTTCCATTTCCAGTTAATTCCCTGTTCAGGATGTTATCAAGAAAACATTTAAAATAACTAAAAAGAAGTATCCTTTGGCACACAGTGAAAGTGAAGAATGAAGGCTCATAGACAAATTGGCTTTTGAATGAGTTATTCAAATACAATCACACTAAGCAACACAAAAAGCACAAAACATAAAACTTACTAATAGATTCCTTAACACTTGAAAGCTCCAGATAACATTAAATAGAATGAGAATGAAGATACCAACAGGAAACCTGTCTCTTACAAAAGGGTTTTGGGGTTTTTTTCCCCCACACCAGTATTTCTAGGTTCTGAACAGCTGTATACACCATTTCCACCACTGTGGAAAATATTTCCACAGTGCCCTCTGTTCTGAAAGCAAGCAATAAAATTAATTAAGTTTAAATAGTATTCTAGTGCAAAGGACAGGACAGGCAAATATTGCAGGTGATGGTGGCTGTTTTGAGGATCACAAAGATTTGTAACCATTGTATTTCTTTTGCCATAGTGGTTCTTTTTTTTCCAGTATTTCCTTTTTATTTTTTCCCTACCCCTGGAGAATGTATCTGTATTTCCTGTGACACACTTATCAAATTAAAACAGAAAAAAAAATCTCATTTTGTTCTTATTTGTCTTTGCTATTTCTTTCCTGTTTGGTGGCTTTTATTCTCCTCACATAGGATCATCTCAAATACACAGGGAGCCATTTCCAGGTTGTTTGCACAAGTCCTGTTATTTAGCCATTTGTGCCTGTATCTTTTGTGCATAGTGCTTTGTGCTCACACCCTCATTAGAGTAATTTCTCACAATTATCTTCTTTGCTTTGGTATCAGAAGATTGCATACTTCTACTTCACTTGTCGTCTGCTTGAGATTTGTGGGTTAGTGTGTTGCCATTTACTCTATTTTTTTTCAATGGCAGTCTTTGAAAGGAGAACAAGATATCTTGGATATTAACACCAAACAGAGCTCACAAAACTAAACCATTTTCAAGCTGTGATTTGAAGTTTTTTAAGCATCTGATCACCCCTGTCTTGCTTTAAACCTTTTTCATGGCTAAGAAACACAGAACTGATATAACCAGGTGATTTTTGTCAGTAGTTTGGGAGGTGAAGATGAAGTAAAACACAGCACTGTTGATTTGGGATTTTTTAGTGGGGGGAAGTATGTTCTTTTTTCATTGTTTTTGGTTTTGGGGTTCGGGATGTTTTTCTAAAAAATTTAATCAAAATTTCTATTGACTTATTTGCCTATCTATGTACCAACCTATCTCCTTTCTTAGAAGAATATTACACTTCTCTTATAGGACCCAGACACACAAGCATATTTCTGCTACTCTGGACAAACAAGAGGATAAGATCAACTTTACCTTGTAATTAGTAAGATAACTTTAAGTGAAATAGGACATATCATTGCCAAAAAATGAACAGGAGAAAGAAAAAGCAGTCAAACTTTTTTCACATAAGCATATGTGGTCAAAAATTTATCGTGTCTCCAGCAGGAAGTTATTTGCTGAGGAATGTGTTAGTGTTTGGGGATATTGACATCACTGGATGAAGCTATGATGTCTTACGAAAAATACACCTGATTCTTGGCAAACTTAATACTGTCAGAGATATTTAAGTGAGGTGGACATGAGAATCACTTGTTCTTATTCAACACTGCAAAAGAGAAAGTTCAGGCATTAAACATAAATGGGATTTTCCAGTGGCCCAAATTATGTATACAGCTTTCATGATACTAAAATAAAGTAAATAACTTTTAAAAATCAATAAATTGAAAACATTCTAATCCCAATGAATTTAAGGAAAATTAATGTAGTCACTTCAGTGCTGTCATCCTGGGTCTACTAGCAGCCAGGAGCTATGTCCCCACTATCTGTGCATCTCCTTGACCCTGTATTCTCCTTCGTGTGCTAATTCTGTTTGGCATTCAGATGTTATAATTTTTTACTCACTTGCTGATCATTTTTGTTTAGCGAAATGTCTGTCTGAAGTACTGAAATAAGTAGATGGAATGAGAACTCACAGGGGTAGCAGAAGGGAGGAAAGAGAAAATTAAAGACATGAAAAAGTTATGAATAAAAGCAGATAACAGAAAATGTTGTAGAATTGCTAGTCTCCGTTTAGTGCATGAAATGCTATAATCTCTGTTATTCAAGCAACCAGGCTGAAGAACCATGAAGGTCTTTCCTAGCATTGAAATCAGTTCTAAAATTGAAAAATAGCAAAACGCCATATTTTACTTTTTCTTATTATCTTTTTTATTCCCCAAGGCTTCCATTGACATCAGAAGAGAAAAGGCAATTTGAAATCTTAACCACACAGCCAGGTCTATTGTTATGAATTAGAAGTATGATCTAACCTTTTCCATAGAAAGACCTGAAGCTGCCCAATTAAAAATCAGTCTGGACTTTATATCTGATTATCTTTTAATGCCTGTGGTTAAATTAAAGATACCTATTCTGATTCATAGTTTTCTTCATAACACTTCATAATGGTTTTCAGTTTTAAAAAAATCCTTTATTTTTTCTTTTTTTTCCTCAGACACCTTTCAAAACTTTCATCCCCAACTGCTATTAATATGACTGCTGCTGATATAAGTGACAAAAGAATTTCATATGAAATAGTACTGAAATAGGAAGAATGTTTGAGATATAAAAATTCAGGTTAAATTTAAAATTCCAAGAAATTCAATAGAGATTGTTGTAATTTAAACACAGATGGCAACCCAGTCCCACAGAGTTTCTCACTCCCTCCCTGCAATGGGGAGAGAGAAGAGCATTGGCAAGGAAAAGCCAGAAAACTCATGGGCTGAGATAGAGACATGCACAAGCAGAGCAAAACAAAGGATTCTTTCCCCAATTCCCACCAGCACGCAGGTATTCAGCCTTCCCCACAAAACCAAGTTTCCATCACATGTAACAGCGATCTAGAAAGAAAAACACCATCATTCTGAAAGACTTCCCCTCTTTCCTACTTCTCACCCTGACTTCATATGCTTTGCATGATGCCATATGGTCTGAAATATTCCTTGGGTCAGCCAGGGTCAGCTGTCCCAGCTGTGTCCTTTCCCAACTACTTTTACAATCACAGCCCCCTCGCTGGAGGGACGGGGCGAGGAGCAGCAAGGGCCTTGACACTGCTCACATCAACACGCCTGTGTTATCAACACTGTTTTCAACACAAATCCAAAGCACAGCCCTGTACCAGATAAACAAAATTAACTCTATCCCAGCCAATGCCCACAGAGGACTCAAAGGCTCTGTGTATCCAGTTAGTGTGAATAGTGAGGTCTGCTGGACAAGTTGTTGTTTGGACTATGTCTACCCAGTCCAAGTTCTTTATTGCTACTAATTGCAAAATTTCTAAATTGCTTTGTCCAATAACCTGCAGTATACTCTGTAGTATTTTATTCTGGCCCATAAACTGTCAGTTGTGTCATCACAGAGCAATCTATCAAATAACCAGCAAGAAACACTTCTACTGAGACAAAAATTCTGAAACAAGCATCATCTTACAGGAACTGGGAAAGAAAATGTTATCCAAACAAGATAAATAGAACTATGAGTTAAATAAGCTCAAAAAAATACTTGATCTTGGAAATGAAAGTCCAGGGGAACAGCAAAGGAAAGAAAAGATCAATCAGTAGATGATTACAATGGCAGATATGCAGAATCAACATCTTGAAATTGATTTTGCTACTCTTGAGGATTTAGGACATGAGCTAAAATTGCCAGTTTGGTGGAAGATGGGACTTTTTAGTGTTGCAACATGTTTTCATCCCATAACTTTATTGTTTTGAGTGACCTGTTTTATGCTACCTAATCAGCTGAACAGAGAATTTATCATTCTTTCAATGCATTTTCAAAACACTGTTTTATGATCTTAACATAATTATTGAGTTAAGAATGGCTTGTATTTTTAATGTCCAGCTGAAAATATCTAACACTCTAAATAGGAATTAAGAGTTCTTCAATCAGAGGAGCAGACCTGGCAGCCATTAACTGAAAAAACCTTTTGTTATGTAAGACTATACAGTTAAGCCTTGGTAAAAATGAGGTTCAATTGTGCGAAAAGAACATATTTTCAGTACAGAATATGATATTGTTAGTGATAACAGAATAACCTTGTATTCAAAATACAATGCTAAGTGAACTGCAGGCCAGAGAATGGGCTCCGACAGGTGTTTCATAAGGGAAGATTCAGAGATGACTTTATGCAGAAAAAAATTACACTGGTGTTATTTATTGTTTGGCAATTGGAATATATTGTTTTCCATCCTTGGTCATGATGGTTTTTTATTCTCTAAGTATTCTTATATTAATAGTCAAGGTTATTCTCTGAGCAATTCTCTAAGTGCTCACATCAGGATGTAAGCTGATACACGCCGCAGCTTCTTGGCCTCATTCATTCACCTCTGTTTCCTTTTAAATCAAAGGCAGAAGGTGAGGCAAGAAAAATGTATGTTAATGTCACTTACATTATAAATGAGCCTTGTACCAGGTAAGTTTTCATTCTTTATTTTGCTACGCCTACTTCTGTTAGAAGAAAACCAGACATTCAATTAATTCCATTAGATTGCAATGACCAGGTCCAGATTAGGCTTCTAGTTGCTAAAATAATTTGAGCATATTTTCTGAATTGTATTTAAATATAGAAGAAACATGCTACTATGTGTCAGGCACCATAATATGTAGGACAAATGCAAAAATAATATGAAAAAATCACTAGAAATGGCTTTTTTTCAAATGAGTTTGAACACATATAAGGGAGGAAGCAGCCTTTAGCACTGCTTCTGGAAATATATTTTGTGATTAACTGAAAAAAATTTGGTTTCTAGGGAAAAAGAAAAGGTGGGACAACAAATATCCGAATATAAATACAAAAACACAATTTCTTGAGGCTAATATTTATGATTTTCTTATTCCCTGTCAAAAGCTGTGAAAATCCCCCAATTTGTTTATTTTATTTATGAGAGCAATCTTATAAAGATGACTATTTTTTTCAATAAGAGTAAGCTGTTCCAGCCTCTTGCAGCTTCTGAACCATGAAAATACCTGGTTACTACAATCATATTTGTAGCTTCCAGGTACAAAGAAGTGTAGTTTGTTTAGTGTATGTCACATAATGGGTTCTCCTTTTCTTCCTCTTTCAACCATGGGAAAGCAGCTTCATGACAATAATTGTGGGAACTTCTCTGGGTTGTCTGTTCTCTTTCTAAGCAAAGCTTCAGGAGGGTTTAAGAGTATCTGAACAAAATATACTGAGTCATGTTAAAAATATACTCGAAATTTTTGAAATGCTTACTCAGCATTTTGCAAATTCATAGGTGTCTGGTATTTTGGAATAGATTAGGATTCATCATCAGAAATTACTTCTGTTTTGAAGCTGCTTCCCAGATATATTTGCTTTTTTCCATCCTCAGGAAGTTCGGATTGGTACCTCTACAAAGACAGTCTAGAGTGCACTTGTAATTACATTGGCCATCATCAGTGGGGAGCCAACAAATTCAGCATACTTTTCATCCTTTTCCCTTTGTTCCTGAAATTCCTACAAAGTCCTGCTTGTTGCCCTGAAAATCCCTCACCATATTTTCCTAACCCCACCCATGCACACTTGATCAGACTATTGGTGCTGAGTGACCTGTCCCAGGTTCTTTCTATTGAATGCTTCTAATGTTTGACTTGAATATTTTATCTCTGGGGCACTGTGGCAGTCGCTGTTGGGCCCAGCTTTGGACAGCAGAGGGTCTGTCCTGGGGCCATCTGGCACTGGCTACATTAAACACAGGGGAAGTTTTTGGCAGCTTCTCACATCAGCCCCCATTTTAGTCCCCCTCCTACCAAAATCCTGCTACACTAATCCAAGACACATGGTTTCAGCACAAATTTGAAACAAGTCCTGATATTAATCGGTCCTACATTAACTAGTGCTTATATGTTTTCCTTTGGCCCTATTTTGGAGGAAGATATCCATCTTCTCTGCTGTCTTGACTTTAACTGCCTGTGATTTTTTTTTTTTTTTGTCCCTTGAAGCAGAAACCTGTGTTGTTTAAGGCCATTAGCCAGAAATATTGTGCAATCACTCTGTTAGCAAATAATTTAAAATCTAATTTAAACGAAATAGTGATCATGTGTGTGTTGTATTAACAATGAATAATTACTTTCCACAAATATATTTACTCTAAAGAGCTAATGACATAAATTCATTTGAATTTGCATTTCAGAAAATGAAACCCACTAGAAAGAAAATAAAGTAACGTAAGTAGTAGTGCCAGGTTTATATTTTCAATTCATTTAGGAAAAAGAAAATCTGGAGCCTTGCTTTCAAAAACTGCTTATGTGAGACATATACAGTAATATTTTAGACCTCTGCAATATGGTCACCTTTGGCTCCATGCACAAAGTGGAAGCAAAGAGGCATTTCATCTGTGTAGTTCATTTGGTCACTTTTAGGCACCCTAAAACCTCTGCACCTCTTCCCCAGCTGTACAGAACACGTCTGTCACCTCTTCACTTTATAAATCTGCACCCCAGGTATGAGGCATTAGTACTCAGGCACTGAACTACCAATAAATACATCTGCAGCACCCTACAAGAACATTTCTTTACATGCTTCAAGCTTACCAGGGACAATGCTGGTGCTTCCAATGAAGGCACTGTTGCAATATATACTGCCCCTGCTGACACAGCCAGCTCTTGGGTGGAAACATCTCAATTGAAACACCACAAGACACAGATTTGGAGCTGTGACTTTGTGCTTACTGTGACTCTGACTTGTATCGAGGTGAGGGAAAGAGGTGGCAGAGAAATCCCACTTCTACACTCAGTTTTTTAGACACCAGCTGTGAGAAAGGGTCCTAACCTGCTGAGCCAGGGAGACATTCTGAGGCAAATGAACAGCTAATCATAGCCTTGCTTCCTGTGTGCAAGTCAGGAGAGGTCATGAGCCCTCTGACAGCTATCAGGGGACCTTCAACTGGCATTTCCTCAGAAATACTTCACACCAATGTTCACTTGTAACACTCCAAGAGCAGCAGTGGTGTTTCAAAGAGAATCTTAAGGCTTAGACCCTGCTGCAGTTGATGTTACCCCAGACTAATCTGGGTCAAGGTTAATCCAGCCACTGAGCCTCTTTGACTGCTGTGTGATATAGCAATATCTGTAGGCAGTTGATTTCTCTCTGTCACAGCAATGTACACATCTGCTTCCTTTGGCAGCATTAGAACTTCCTTTATTTATTTTGCCAAAGTGTGTTCTGACTTGCCAGAAGATGCTTTCATTTATAATCACCTTCCTACTGCTGCCTGGGAATATATTGGGTGACTATATTGAATATATTCTTGATATATCCAGCAGTTCTCATTGGGATTCCTACTGTGTGAGGAAGGAAACAGACAGGAAAATAGGAATGGTCCATGCTACGTCCAGGATAGTAAAAAAGTATTACAGTTATGGTTATTATCTGATGTTACTGTTCTCCAGAATATGACCTGGGTGTTATTTTTTGTTACTAAGGAAAAAAAGAAAAGTAACAAGAAAGAAAGAAAGAAAAAGCTATATGCAACTGCATTTAGCACTCTAAGTGTCAATTTTTTTGTGTACTTTTGCATTTCTCCAGTCATGGCTGTTCTGGAACTAACTGCACACTTTTTCATATTTCCTTAATGTGTCTTTGGAGTCCTTCCAATTGTAGTTAGGAAGTATATTTTTGTCTTTATTTTTCATCATACTGGATTATGTAGTCTGTGTCCTCTCATAACTTAAACAGGTATTTTCTTATTTTAAATGAATCTACTTTAGACTTGAGAAGTAATTGGTACTTATTTTTCATTCTCAAATCAAAATATATTTTATTTAGATGTTTGAGGAGTTTTATTCCATGAATCTATAAACAAAATTGTTCTTAAGGAATCTAATAAAATTTTTGGAAAGTGAAGAAAAAAATTCCCCAAATACCTGGAAACCAAACCTGTAAATCATTTTGCAATACACATACCAATGGCATGTATATTGCAATGGCTTCATTATATTTCCTGGAGATTATTACATCTGTGGTAATCCCATAAGGTTGTATTTATCATCTCTGGAGAAAACTGGGCTCTTTAGGGGAATTTTTCTGACCTATTGTAAACATACATACACGATGATTAGATGAATCACACCTTAAAACTTTCTGCATTGGTCAACAACTCATAACATAATTCCACCTTATTTCCGTGGATTTGCAAACTCTATTTTACTTTATCCTCTTGTCCAGGTTGGATTATAACTTAGAATGTCAGCACAAGGGTTATTCAGCTCTCCATGAAGATTTCTTCTTTCTCTCTGTCTTCATCATTAATCCAGCTCGCAAGAACAGACACTTGTCTTGCCAGGCACACCATGAATATTTCTAGATTTCTCTGCAACTCAATTCTCAGATTGCATGCTAGAACTAAGGAATATTTCTCCCTTGTTCCTTTTAGTGTAATGGTACTCAGAGCTGGCTGAGACAGAACTCAGATGTCTTACATCAGAAACCTTCAGGATTTAAATTCTTTCCTTCTTATTTTAAATTATTTTAGTATATACAGAATCAAAGTTTTATATAGGAAATTTGAAACACTGTTCTTTCTTTCAGGCTTGCCAAAAAAGCTTAAACATAAAACAGATGGTCAGAGGGATAAGTTCAAATTTTATCAGGACAAGTTCTTGTTGTAGTGTCATATCCCTGAAACCGTTCCAGGCAAGGCTGGATGGGACCCTGAGCTACTTGGTCTAGAGGGTGTCATCCCTGCCTACAGCAGAGGGGTGGAAATAGATGATCTCTAGTTCCAACCCAAACCATACTATGGTTCTGTTCTCTTATGTGAATATTTTCATGCCTTCTTTCCTTCCCTTTTGTTTTTTTTCCCTTCTGTTTTTCTCTATTGGCAGTGACAATTGGAATAGAAATTTACCTGTCTGCCTTAGATTCAGAGCTGCTGTCGGATGCTGAGGAGTCTTGACAGTCTGCTTAGGAAACAAAGGCACAGAGCATCCACAGCAGCTGAGTGAGACTATTGGTGCTGATCCTCAGGTCTCATTCCCCCCCCACACAGGCTAACCTGGCAGATGTATTTCTTAGGGGAATACTAATGTTAACAGAGAATAATTTAAGTTTCAATTTAAGCCATCATGAGCTTTCCATACTGGGAATTACTGGGGGGGAATTACTTTTGCAAATCCTCCGAGTGGATTTATAACCAAATGAGTGTTTGGTTTCACATTACTGCATGCTGAGAAGGAAGCCTATCATGGGAACAAATATCTGCGCTAAATTTTCACGTCCTTCAGCCTAAAAAGATGGGAAGATTAAACATTAGCTCCTGTGTTCTCAAAGGAAGAATGAAAGAAAAAAATATTTTGTGGACTGATGTAACTTAAAATACTGCAATGCATACTTATTGTCCTGAGCAGTTGTGGATGTCCCATCCCTGGAAGTGTTCAAGGCCAGTTTGGTGGGGCTCTGAGCACCCTGGTGTACTGGAAGATGTCCAAGACCATGGCAAGGATTTGGAACTAAATGGTCTTTAAGGTCCCCTCCAACCCAAACCATTCTATGATTCTTCAGTACTATGGTGATGGAGAGAAATTTTTTTTTTTCTGTATTATGGGCACAGTGAAAGCCTGAATAATTATACATGGTATTAAATATGAAAAGCACTGTATAAGCTCTTGATGTTAAGTACTAAAAGGAACTGTCAGACTGCAGCTGAGCTCTGTATCTTATATTGTGCTTGTCTAAGGGAGAGCTACAGAAGAGCCTACAAAATAAGAATGGCATTTGACATCCCATCCCTTTACAAATAAGGCATTAAAGAGTCTCCTGTTTAAACCTTTCTGTGGGCAGAAAGACAGCAGAGGACATGGGATGATGTCACCCTGTGAGTCCTCAGCCTTCAGAATTTCCTACCAGGAGCCATAACAAATATTCTGTGATGTTTTCAGGTACTTCATCTGAAGTCCAGTAAGGATGTACTCAATATTGCCACTGTGCAGCAAGTTGGTTTCAGCGTTCCCACCTGAAACTGAAAAATATTATACTTTTTAAAAAAGAATAAATAGGTACACTGAAACGACATGTATTGTATATTCCAGGAAGCAGCTAAATGCATAAAAGTAAAGACTGATTTCAACACTCTTTTTCATTGAACTTCTGAAGGTATCTCAATTTTAATCTTTTTTAGAGAGAAAGCGTACAAACTGTCTTTTTATAACTAAACAAAAGAATTCCCTTATAGCACCTTTGTTTGGAATTCTTTCCCTTCTCCTATCATATGGAAGGTTTTCCTTACATTCTGGTCTCAAAAGAAAAAGAATTGGCCACAGGAAAGAGCTGAATGCTTTACTGTATTCGTGTTGCAAAGATAAATCGGGGTTGCTCTCTGGAAGACATCTTTTTCTCCAAACCAAAATCATCATAGTCTCCACAATATAGGATTATATTTTTAAACAGTAAATTTAACTTTGATTCATCATACCATAAATTTGAATCAAATTTGAAGTGGAAATTTGAGATCAGTCCTATCTATGTAGGCTGCACAAAAGTTGCTTTTTTGCAAATACGCCTTGCATCATTAAAGCATCAGATCGTTTTATTTCAGGATTAGAGTGTGCCTGTATTCAATAATATATGGCTTTATTTACAGGTTTTCTTCTGCCACCAAACCTTGAATGCTGTATCCTTATGCCTCTTGTTCCATGAACCTCTTAGATCAAACTCAAAATAAAATCTGTCTGTTTCTGTTGCCTAACTTCTCTGAACAATAGGGACACAGTGTCTGTTTCATTGATGCTGGAATCAAGAAGGGTATGATTGATTATGAACAGAAGAACCAATTTTTTATATAATGCCTAAAGAGCTCTTGCTGTTAACACTGGAATATTTGTGTCCTTGCATAATAAACCTGAAAGTTATACGGCTTAGCAAATTGTTATCACCTCATAAACAGGAAGCACCCTCAAGGTAACATCTACTATAGGCAATGTGATCACAAAAATCTGTGTTCCAGCTTTGCAGCAGTCCTACATCAGTTCTTTTATGGCATCATTATGTTAAATGTTTTTAATGCGGGAATATTTCAGAGTAATAGCAAACTATTTTCTGTTTCACTGCAGTTTCATCCAGGTCCATTAACGTGTGAACATGAAATAGAAACAGAGATTAAAAAATGTGTCTAAGGTCACAGTGATCTACTGGGTTAGATGTGGGAACAGTGACAGAAAACACCTGAGATCTGATACTGGATTTGATTTGCTGTAGGACCTCATATACATCACTTGTACTAGGTCACTTTTGGGAGTTATTAGAGCAAATGTGAACATGTGTGTCTAAGCTGCTTGCTGGATCTATTATAAGTATTCAACACGGAAAGTATAAAGCAAAGGTAAAATTTGATAGTCCATTTTCACCTGAAGCAATAAACATCAGTTGCCAAGTTATTACTAATCTAAATCTAATGCTTATAAATTATGTAATATTTACACCTTAAATTGATACTTAGTTTCCTATTGTCATTGTGTGTAAAAGCACTGATCTGTGTCATGAATATGTAATAAAACACATTTTGTAACCTAAGAGAGCTTCAGTAATGCACCACACTGCTGCTTCAATGCAAATGTTCTTGAAACACTGGAAGGGGCAGAGCTGGCCAGAGCACCTCTGCACCTTTTAACTCATCAGGGTAACTGCACTGCTCTCCAGAGCTACTGGGGACACCACAGAGGCTGAGGTGTGCACAGTGATACTGAGGGACACTAATGGCAAGACAGAGTAGGAATTTCACCAGCTGCACAACATGGAGCATCTCTGTGGCCTCTGCACTGCTTAGAACCAGAGAATCACGGAATGGTTTGGTTTGGAAGGGACTTTAAAGGCCATCCAGTTCCAGTTGCCCTGCCATGAGCAGGGATACCTTCCACTAGACCAGGTTGCTCCAAGCCCCTTCTAACCAGGCCTCAAACACTATCAGGGATGGCACAGCTACAGCTTCTCTGGGCAACCTGTGCCAGTCTGACCACCTTCACAGGCAGTAATTTCTTCCTAATATCTAATGTAAACCTAGTCTCCTTCAGCTTCTGGCTGCTCCTTGTGTTATCACTACATGTCCTTGTGAAAGGCCCCTCTCAACCTAACTTTCAGTTCCCCTTTAGGTGCTGGCAGTCTGCTAGGAGGTCTCCCTGAAGTCCTCTCTTTCCAGGCTGAGCAAACTGCACTTCTAGTGACACCATAGCTCTTAACATGCAGCAGACTTGCTACAAGGGGAGCAGTACCTCTCATTATTTCCCTGTAAGCAGTAAGACAGCAGGAAGAGAATTTATTTTCCCCAAGCCATGATTTAGTCCTGAATCTTTTCCCCAGGTTTTTCTTTCTGAAGGAATTAAGGCTCAGATCAACTCTTTACAGTGTTTCTGTCTTCTGGAGGCCACAGATTGCAGAGTTAAACAATAGTATTTTGCTGCAGTACTTATGGCTGCTCAAGAGTGAAAAAAAACAAAATTGGGCTGGTGTCCTGGCACTGGGGTGGAAAGGTAGAAAGTATCCACTTAGTGGCGAACATGCTGGCTGCTCAGCTTTCCCTGTCAGCATGCTTACATTCTGAAAAAATATCAATTTCTCTATTCAGATATCTGCAAATGTGAGTGCCACATGCAGATCTCTTACTCTTCAGACTGTAAAAACTTTCATAGATCTTTTCTATATATTTGAGGTCATCCATACTGAGAATAAGAGGCCTGACAGATGTTAACAGCAAAGAATACAACGGATAACCAAAGCTGATAATCCCCTGTCATATTAAAAAAAAAAAAAAGTGAAAACTACAAAAAAAAATCTTCTCAAAAATACCAGAAGTATTGTTTTCTATTTGCTGGATTTATTCGACTTTACAATTTCTTTTCAGAGGGGTATGCAACTAATGAAGAAGGTAAAGGAAAAGTTGGATGAGGAAGGAAAGCAAAACCATTTATAGATTTGTTTCTTTCCAGCAGTTAATTGTGTGCAGAAAAAAAGCTTAGAATTAAACCACTCTACAGCTTTGAATACGTGCAATTTTCCATTCATTTCACTGGTATTTCCCTTTGCACACGTGGTGAGGCACAAGGGTAATATAAAAAGTTTGGGCCAAGTTTTGTCCTTTAACACGAGTCACCCTTTTCCTCGAGTATGGTCATGCATTGCAGTATGTAAAGCCTTTTAAAAGTGCTAACACATCTGTCATTAAATCTAATGGTCTAGAACTTCTTAACTCCATGTTTTTTGTATATAGTGACACTGGCTTCATTTCTTAGCTATTTTGTGTTTACATTCCTGAAACATCTGGTAAAGTCTCTTCTTCCTTTGTCGTACTACCACTGTCTATACAAACTCACATCATTTTAGAGGACATCCAACAATATGTAAATGCTATTTTTGTCTTAATAATCTTCAAATTCCTAGTTCAGGAGATTCATGCTGGTACTTCTGAACAATTTTCTCCCAAGCTTGGCTATTAATATTCCATTGTAGATCAGCACATGATTTTCCTTTTGAATCACTTCACTTCCATTTCATTTAGGACTGTACAAACGTATAAATTGATACTGCTGAGCTTTTCAGATTTAGCCAGCTGCTGGAGAAAGGTTAATAGGTTTGGTTGCCTGGTGATACTATTCCAGTTCAAGTCTGTCAGATGTCTAATCATGTGTCTCAGCAGATGATATTGTCCATGATATATCCCATAGCAGCTTTTCCTATCGTCTTCTAAATTTCTATGAAGTTTGACAAAAAGGCTGTTCTATCATCAAATGCACGATTTAGAGCTGTGATTTTAAGAATATGATTAAATCATGTACACATACATATATCTGTATCTATATTATTTAATACCAAATGTTAATATAGTATATATAACACATATGTAAATATGTTTATATTTTTATATAAAAATTCTTTTATGCACAAGCTTTCTCCATAATATGGTGACTCTGACATTAGATGAATCATTAGACAAAGGTAGGCATCCAGGTTATTTCAGGAATATACTCAGCTACTGAAGAAAAAAAAATAAAAAAATGGAAAATCCTTGGGTTTTTCTTGGATTTAGAGAGGTGACAGCTATATGTTGTAAACTTACCTTCTAAACGTGCCAACCAGGTGTTTGTCCACTTGAAAACTACTCCAATGACTGCAGTAGAGTGGCTGATTTGCTGAAGTGCAAGAGTACTAAATTGGTCTCTTCAGTTAAGAGCTCAGTTTCCTTGAACTTTGTTTTTTTTATTTACATCACCAAAAAATTACCTTTTACAATTGTTTTTACAAAGTCACAGGAGTGTGTGAGTGCATATAGATGTATGTGAGATCTGCCTTGGCCCACACTGCATGAAATATGCAAATGATATGCTTATTTGGCTAATGGATCAATGTTTACATCTGAGGAGAACTCCAGGTTAGTACTCTCTGTGGATGAATTACCATATGGTCGCATACATACACATTTCTTGTAAGTCTGCATTTTAAAAAAATGACAAAAGACACATTAACTGCACAGTTGTGGCATTTGTCTGTGATGAGGAAATGAAGCACACAAACATCATTGTCTAAAGTATACTAGAGCACAAATAAAAGCTAAGATAGTACTAAAATGTCTGAATACTTGAAAAACATGGAAAAAAAAGAACAAACAAAACAAAGCCAAGAGCTTTATGAGGTAATACTATATAGGGATTTAAAATTAAGAGGATTCCAGGGAGCACAGTCATCTTCGTTGCCTCGAGTTTGCCCCTTAGAGTGTGTATTAATTGCTCCTTCCTATCAAACTTCACAGTATTCAAATCAGATCAAAGCTGGATTTCATTGTGTTTGAAGCATTCATAGTAATTATTATTCCAAGGTAATTTGGTCTTTTAAGGTGGCTGCTTAAACTTTCCACCTTTCAAGTGAAAATCCCAGCCAATTACACTGATAGGTACATCAACTCCGATTTACTTAATCAGTTTGTTATTTTCTTCATACTTATCTGCTGCAGCTTATAGTTCTAGGTGAATAATCCATGTTAAGGATGTGTCATGAAAAATGGAGATTTCCTCAAACCCCCACTGCTTGGTTAGTCTGTCAGCCCACAGGATGTGGGCCATCAACCCACCAGCATCCCGTTATGGGGACCCTTCACTGAACAGTCCTCTGCGTCGGAGGACAGTTCTATTGCCTTGTAGAGCACAGCAGGGACACACTGCAACAGCATAAAGGAGACCCCTCAGTGGGTCTCCCCACTTTTTTTCAAGTATATTACCTGTTGCCAGCAGTGGCTAACACCTGAGAAGGACTCATACCAACAGTTTACAGAATAACACTCTTTATTAACATAAAATTGTGACGGGTTAAGGTGCAAGAATTGTCAGTGATAGTTCTCACTGCAAAAACATATTCAAAGCAATGCAGAGACAAGCTCTAACCCCCAGTGAAAGTATTCAATATTGATAGAGTTACCCAACAGGCATCCACAGGGAAGAAGGCAGGTTCAGCATGGTGAATGATCCCTGAAATTTTGATGAAGTCTCTTAAATTCTCCCCACTCCTAGCCTACTTTAATATATTTCTTTATATGTAGGTGGAGCTTGAATGACTCTAGTCATTTTGTTACTGATGTTCACAAAAGGCTGAATGAGCATTTTCAAGTTCACCATGTTTGTGCACATTTCTTCCTTGTGCTTTCTTTTTCTGTGGAGTGTGACAAAAAAAGGCATGAGCAGGTTGGGCTTGGAGGATCTACAGGAATAAAAAACTATATTCCTTACAGTAAAAGAATATTTTTTTGTTTCCTTCCTCCTCCAGCTATTTATAGGAAGGTGTAAGCGAGAGATGAGGAAAAATTCTTTATGCATTTCACCAATCATCCTACCAAAAAAAAAAAAAGAGCAAAGTAGAAAAATACCTGGAAACAAGCCCTTTTCTTTCTTTGGCAGCTTGGCAGTGTGGGATAGTTTTTAAATCTCTGTGGGAGCCTTTTAGGAGAATTACCTTATCTCTAATGGCAGCTGTCACTTTACCTAAATCTACACTTACTGCTTTGTATTTTCTGCTTTCTCATTTGTGCTGCTATTCTCATTATACATCCCTTAAGGGCTACAGGCATGGAAAATAATGTAACATAACAACGCAACAGGACATAACAGAACATGGTATGACATAAAACATAAGGAAGAAGGAGAAAAATTGGATGGGAGCAGAAAGAATAGTTTCATCCTTAAGGAAGTTGTTCAGTGAAGTGTATTGTTTGGCAACAGATAATTGTAGCAGCACACCCATGTGACAGGGTCAAATTGTGTTATTTCTGTAAAATGCCATTTTCCACAATAATCGGTAGATTTTTGATACTGTGTGAAGAATATGGTACCTGGATAGCAGCATTACCAAACAGATAAAAGAAGCCAGACTAAGGCTTCTTTATTTTTTTCCATTTTTCTTTCCTTTCTTGTGTGTTGTAGTCTGTTCAGACTTCAGGGATTTAAATTGATTCTCCTGGCAGCTTTTTCTGTTGGTTTTCATTGTTCAAATCATGATAAGCTCTGCTCCTACCACCAGTGGAAAAAGAAAATTAAATATAGGCATTTGTAGGTTGAGAATTCTCATAGGTGTCTATACCCTCAATCTCTAACATCAGTAATGTGCTGGAGACATTGTACAATACAACATACAGCATGAGGGGAAATCCTGTAAAACTCTGAGGACAGGCACCAGGTGTGTGGGCTTGGGTTTTTTTTATTTTTATGTGTTTATTGAACACACAATATAATGTGACGTGGACTCGTAAGAGTTTCCTTTTTTTATGTCAGTACTGGAGTGAACATACCCAACCTCAATCAGGACAACTGCCCTCACAAAAGGAGGAACAGCTTTTAATTGCATCGTTTCCTAACCAAAGAGAGGCAAAGGTGTGCTGAAGTGATCTTCTAACTTGCTTTCATGGATCCCATTCCATTTAAATCAGAGCTGAAACTCCCACTGAGTTGAGTCATAGAGGATCATGCCAAGAGTCCTCTGTCATCCCAGATTAGAGAACACACAGCTTCAGTGAAACCAGCTTTGAGTCCTGGGAGAGCTCATGCTAGCTACATAACAGTGAATTTTAAGTATTTTAGTGATTAGCTTTCTTTTTTGTGTTCAGCAAAGTCAAAGTAAGGCTGTGCAAAGAGCAAACTGGAAAAAGGAGGAGGATTCTACACTCAACACCCCCAAGGATATTATCTTCAGTGGCACTAACGTGGCCTGATTAACATTATGACAGAAGTTGTTAAATCGGATTGGGAAAGTCGTCTGTATGGCATATCTTGTTCAGTCTCATGATGGATTCTGGTTCTTACTCTTTTCCCTGTATATCATACAAGCAGATTAGATAAAGAGAAATGGATTTGAGCTTTGCCAGGAACTGGAAACCACTAATTAACAGCTACTTAGAGTCGAAAGTTGTACCATTTAATTAATGATATTCATGGCACCATGGAATTAATGAAAATAACCACTTGTTCCTCATTTTTCTGCATGCATAAATTTTCTGTGTTTTTCTGAGCCTGAAGAAAATTTTATACTGGGAAATATATTATGTTGCCCTTTTATGTTCAAACTGCAAAATTGTGAGGTAAACATGGGGTTTGGCTAATTTTTTTTTAGTTTTTAAGTATTTTTTCCCAAATTTTTACATTGTATGTACATTTCATGCAATATATAAAGTGTTCTAGCATAAACAGCAGTGGTAAAGAATCCACAATAAAACACATTGTAGCTTTCTGCCAGTGCAGCTTGCTATTGAGAATTTGGGAATAGCACTTAATGGTGCCAAAACATAGTGTTTCTTGCACTGAAGACCATAGATCTGTTTCTGACCAAGAGATGAAGCATCTGTCAGGCTTCATGCTGGGATGAAGGGATAATTCCTGCAACTTGCAGTCCAATTCAGTATTTTTTTGGTTTCCAGTAGCACTTTTGACCGCTGCAATTACAAAATCAAGACCAAATAAAGCCTAGTACAGCTGTTCTGTATCTTTATATTGTGTTTCTTTGGTGTAGATTCAGCTCTGAGCAAATGTGTCAATGGCTTGAAGATAAATGTAAACCTTTCTGAGAGAAAAAAAAACCAAACCAAACCGAAACAAAACAAAATAAAACTGCTTCATTTTCAGTAAAGGAGTAATTGTTGAGAAACGTTTCTATGATGCAGAAGAAAACCATAGGCCTGCAGTAAGATAACCCATCTGTAAATTTAAGGAGCTTTTTTACACTGTTCACAACTTTTTATTTTCCGTTTACACAGAGACGTAATCTGTAGAATTATGGAAATAGAACTCAGAGTGGATGAAAGGGAGTTTCATTTCATGAGTATCTTTGAGAACATATGAACTAGTTACATCTGCAAGACGTTCAGAAACTGTCAGCATCTAATATCCAAGAATTTGTGTAACTTCCTGTCCAGACCTTGTATCTAAGAAACAGAGTAAAAGGAGAGAAAAAAAAATCTTCCTTTATTTTCTAGGACCTTTCCTTCCTTTTATCTGGACAGCAATTATGTTGACAATTTAACATTAAAACATTAAGGTTTTGATGATTGGCCTTTTTTTCTTGATTCAGGGAAAAGAGGCCAATGGATTATACACTGGGATTTGTTTAACGTTGGCAGGGTTGCTTCTGCTGATGCTGAAGTTTAGTAAGTTTCGTTCTTCAGTATCTAAGGTTAGCTAGACCTTCACTGGCTGGATGAAAATGAACCAAGTATCTCCTTGGATGCATGGACAAACATATCAGAAGGACACACAGAAGGCAAAGTGACTCCCAGTCTTCTGCCAGATGCAACCCTACCATCATTGCCAAGATGAAGTAGTGCTAAAATGAGATTGATTCATAAGCAAAGAGTATTTGGGTGAATCTAAGCAAGTGAGAGATTAATGTGACAAGCAAAGGATATTTCAAAAAAATAATCGTTTATTTTGGCTGAAGACACAGGCTTGCAATGAATTAATGTCTTGGAAATGTTTCTGGATACAGATGCTGCACTTTCATATAGCAACATATATGATTAAGACATCTGTCAGGTTACAAAATTACTTCCTTCTACTGGATGCTAGCCTGACCCAAGCCATAAATACTCCTACTCCCAGCCATTTAAGCTTCAGCAATACTGAATTAAAGCATGCAGCACCTGCAGAATCTAGTAAGAAAACCTGAAGAATCTATTTCTAGTACAAACTTTCCAGTCAGCAAAAGCTCTAGGAAGAAGACTACGATTAAAAAGTCTACTTACCCAACAAATAGGATTTTTTTTTTTTTCATTTACACATAGACACATTTTTAATATAAATTTGAGAGTACTGTAGTGGAAGAGTTGAGGAGGAAGTAAAAATGTAAGTGGTATTTCTTTGGCCTGCTTTCAAGCAGGCATAAGGGTATAAATAATTAAAAAAATAAAAGATTTATATCACTCCATCCACTATAAAAACAGAAGAGGAATGACAGCTGCCTCATTACAATCCCTTAGCAGGCAGAAAGGACATATTACTGGATGAAAGACCAGATAAGAAATATAAATCCACCAACATGTAATAGAAAGAGGAATCACAACAAATTTTCTCCCAACCCAAGAATTTCCTTGTAAAAGACATTTCCATGATCGTTTCAGAAATTTCTGAAAGGTGTCGCTTTCCATCTGTAAAATACCTTAAAAATCTTGCAATTTTTTATCATAATATTACACTAACATTTTTGTTCTTGCCTTTAAGACTTCTGCTTGAAAGAATTGTCCAACTTAGCATATTAAGCCACACCAATGATTTAAAAGAGCAGTTACACCTTTAAGCTCTACTAGTTAAGCTGTAATTCAGCACTAAACAAAATGGCTCACACATAAATAATGCAAGACAGACTTAGGGGAAAAAAAATCTCAAGTGACCAAAGCAAATTACAGTAAAGCTACCCATGTCAGGTATTACTTTTGGTAACTTCATGGCCAAAATATTTTCTTTGGGAATAATTACAAAGAAATTGAAAACATTAAACACACTATTGTGTAAAGAATTGATTTTAATGCCATTGAAACACTTTTCTTTTTTTCTCTTCAAGCAATTTTCTAAGTATAAATGAGGTGCATTTCCAGGACTCTTTTCACTGTAGGAACTTTATTTCCCTTCATAGAATTTTAGGTTGAGGCAGTTTTTTCACTAAGCTTCAAAACTCTGCCTGTCTGCCTGTAATTAGTTAATATTTCTAAAGAGCTTTAAGAGATAAAAGGCTATATAAATGCTAAGTGTTGCCATTTCTTTTTGCAGAGGTAAATCTGATTCTCTGTTATAAGGGGGAAGGCCATAGCTCATCATCTTGGCTGATTATAGAACTCACAAGAACAGATTGCCCATAACCATTGTAAACCCTTCTTTCCCATTCTGAAAATTATATTGCTCACAGCTTGACTCCTTAAAAGGTAGAATTATAATAGTTTTAATGTCTCTGAAAAAGAATATCAACTAAGACTGGCTGCTCTGAAGAATTCTGCTCAGGTTTATTGTCAAAGCAAAGTAGCTTCAAAACAAAACAAAACCAAAAACAAACCCCAAAAACAAACCAACAAAAACCTCATAAACTTTTGCACATACCTAAAACTGTAAATGTCTGGATAAGATGTTCTTGGGGTTTTGAGGGGGAGGGGTTTGTATTTGGTACATTATATTACTGGGGGCTTTTGAGTTTGTATTAATTCTTTGAAAGATATGGTAAGAGACTGAATTAAGTTTTGAAGTCAGCCTATCTGCATCTGCTGTGTGGATTAATAAGGTATTTGTTTCCATGGATGTTCATCTGGCATCATTCTCACCCTTTCTTCATAAGCACAGAAGAAAATGGTTTATTTCTTACATATCAAATATTACTTCACAGCAATAATGATGAAAGAAATAGCAGGAAGAGAGGAAAAGGAGAGACTATCCCAGCTGTTTAAGAGATACCAAAGTGGATCTGGAAAGGTTTTATTGAAAATGTCAACTTCATCTCCAGTTTATCTCCTCTCAACTTATTTAAATATCCTGACTAAAAACATTTCCACTTGAGCAACTGTGAGATTGGAAGTTCATTATGTATGCTTCCTTTTAGCTGTTATTTACTGGACATGATTATGTTTATCTGACTTCTTGAAAAGAAATTGCAAATATAAAGTGAAGGAACTAACTATGAGCAGGTGAGGAAGAAATTTTTTACAATTATGAACTTCAACTTTTAAAAGACTGGAAAAAAAGTAAAAAAAAAAAGAAGTAAAATCCATTCCACTTGCACTATATTTCTCACAAGTGACATCTCATGGTATAATTCTTATGTGCTGTGTTTTAACACCAAATTAAGATCTGATTTTTGGTCTGGATGAATCTGGATGGTCAAGAAACCAAGTGCAAAAAAAACCCAAAACCAAAACTAAACCAAAAAGCAGCCTTCAACTCTCACACACAAAAAAAAAAAAAAAAAAAAAAAAAACCAAAAGAAAAAGCAAAACCAAAAAAAAATAAAAGAAACACACAACAAAAATTAAAAACAGAATAGTTGTTGAGCACTTTGTAAAACATGAATGTAAGAAGATTTCTACTAAATTTTGATTTCAGTGTTGGTAATTCTTTTTGTTGTAATCATTCATTACCAGCTGTGAACTGATTCTTAAATAAGCTTCCTTGAGCTATTAGTCATTGATGCCTCATTAGTATTGTAAATAATGCTTTGTAGTGTCTGCCATCCTTGCTTGGCATTTGAGGGTTTAACCAAGCAATTTGTTATTTTTTATTTATAATTCCAAGACTGAGGAGAAAAAATGTTCACTAGATGCAATTCTGACTTCAAAACTTAATGAAAATAGGAGCTATCATGCTTTAAGGGTTAATAGACCCAAAACTAGCTATATTGCTTCAGGATTCCTTGTCTCCCTCTCTGGAGTGAGAGGTAGAAGCTAATAAATACCTAAAGGAATTTCATTTAGCAAGATGAACAATAAATATTTAAAGTTTTTCAGTTCATCATTCATATTTTTAACAAAAATTTTCTTTTGTACTTTTGCTTTTTCCTGGTGACTCATGGTGATGTGAGATAATGACTTTCAGAAAGTCTGAAAAAAATAATTACATTCTTCTGAGTGATATTTTTAAAGATAATTTTTAATATTTTTAAAGAAAACAGACTTTATGGGTTTATTGTTTTGGGGCCATTTGCTTATCAGTTGCTTTGTGTTTTGTTTTGGTTTTTTAAGAGATATCACAAACTAAATCACTGCCCAGTTAACTGTAACACTGAGTAATGCCAAACCTGGGATGTGGAATTAACTAATTTTTACAGGCAGGTTTTTTGATTTCTATTGAAGAAGAAATGTTGTGGAACCATCTTAACATAAGTCATATCATTCCCTAAAAGGTTCTGCATGTTTACTCCAGAGCTGAAACTAGATTTTGGAATGGAAGATAAGATTGTCACATGATTGTGAGACCTGGGCTGTTTCATGATGCCAGCTCTGTAAATTTCCTAGTAAAAACTACAGGAAACATAAATGCTGTCCAAGACTTCATAATCCTTTGCATCTGGAAAATCCTCACCACTGTCATCATGACCAAACCACTGAAAATCTTAGGCAAATTAAGCCAATACAGTAAAGAGATCAGTGCTCTCACTTTTGGGCAAATTGCTTTTATTTTTTTTTTTTTCAATTATTATGACACTCTGTCATTATTGATATAAAAAGAACAAGGAACATGTGCAAAAGTAAACCACATGCTGTCTCAGCTAGCCAAGAAAATACATACCAGATGGGAGATGATGAGACAAGCCATTAGGTTGTATCAGCTCATCATGGAACAAATGCAGAAGAAGCCTCAGGGCTTATTTGCTAAGCCCGTGGTACTGACAACACATGGGATTAAGGTGTCCACCTGTGAAACTCTGTCAAAATTTGCCCTGTGCTTCCACACAGTGTAGTCCTGGATTCAAGGTGACTAGAAGTAATAAGACAAATAATTTCTTTTCTAAAACACTAAGAGTTGTAACATTGCTCACTCAAGACCTTACCAAGATTTGTTGGAGTAAATATTAAAAAAAAAAAAAGTAAGGAAAGCATGGTGAAACCAACTTCCCAGCCTGAGTGAGTAGCTGAGAGGTTTGATTTACTGCTTTTCCCCTTTTTAAAGCTGTATAGTGTCTAAAATTTTACAGATGTTGCGACTGTCAGTATCCAGGAGTTACCTTCAGCAAGGACTGTGAATGGGAGAGACACAACTCACAGCCTGAGATCATGCCAAGCAACTCTTCCCCCAGTGCTTGCAGCTTAGTTTTAGCTACTGGACAGGCCATGCTTTTCCTTATTTCTCATAAACCAAAAGACAACTGATCTCTGTCTTGGCACCCTTAATGGGGTAAAATCACCCTTAAATTGATCTAAATCTAATAGACACAAAGTCACGCTTTTATCCCCTTTCAGATTTTACCTGAAGTACAGCAAATATTAAACCCACAATTTTATAGATTTTCCCATCTTAAAATATCCTGTTGTGCTAATCTGTCAGAGTATAGACATACAGTTTAATTCTGTACTGAGATTTTTGTAGCACCTATTATAAACTGTCCCCATCCCTGTAAAAAAAATAAAACCAACAACTGTGAAAATCAGCAACAAAAGTTCACTCAAATGCAAATTTTGAGTACTTAAGTAGCAACTAAAGTGTTACAAAATTCAGATATAAAAGAAAAATTACTACTAAACCAGCAAATTTATTGTATCATTGAAAGCTCTTGTACATATTATTTGGGATACTCATAGTTGTATTCCTGAAACTGCCCTGCTGAACAATTCCCACTCTTTAGATTTGTCATCAATTCTATGATTCTGTGATCATCTTCAAATGACTTGAATATCTAATTTCCTAACTTTCATTGCAGCACATTTACCAACAAATAGCTAAACCCTATTTATTTCCCAGTAGGAATATTGTTAGTAAGAGACTACTTCTGATTGATGAAAGCAGAATAAAAAATAATTTAAATATTTCCTTTTAACAAAGTAATTATTTTTTAGTCTCTTTACTTATTTGAAATAAGCTTTTAGCTAAAATGAGTCTACTGGGGACTGTGTGGGGCTGTAACTGCTAAAATAACATCTGAGTCTGAATGTTTATTTCTTCCTAGGTAGGAGACAAGGATTTTCCACTTATCCATTTCCAGATTTTCTCTGCATTCCAAGAAATATATGATAAAAATGGGAACAAACCTACTAGGAATATAGGCCAGAACCTTTATAGATTAGTGAACATAACTATATATGTGAGTCTTTAAAAAAAGATCTTAACTACAAATCCTATCTTTCCATAACATCTTCCTTTTTCTTCAGTTTATGAGGTGAAAAGAATTTTTTTCTAATTCTAGCCTGCATTAGTTTAATTTCAATTAATTAATAATTCATTTTCATAAAGTTTCTCAAACTGAATTAAACACAGAAAATTTTATACTGAAAAGTCAGAAAACAAAAACAATTTCATTCATCATGTTCAGCAAAAGGCTGCTAAGTAAAATCTGGGAGTCACAATTAAAATTTGACAGTCATTTAATAAAAGGAGGAGGAGGAGTCTGCTATGATGATGCAATTTCATACTTAGAGGTTTATTATGTCACTGGAAGTGCTTCATTATGAGCTGGGGGAAAAGTCCTGTCTTACTAACTGGACGTAGGATCATCATAATTTATTTCTGTGTATGGAATTTCATTTGATATTTTCTTAGTTTTATAGTTTACCATGTAAAAGTATTATTCCAAGTACTATCCAGCTATTTTAAAAGTTCTGAAAGAAAATTATATACTGAGAGAGTTCAATATAATTAACTCTTCCCCCCTACCCCCTCATTATTTCCACAGAAAATATAGAGATTCAATTTTAAAATAACCTGGATGAATGGTTAAAGAATATAATGTAGTACTCAATATGTCAATAGGATTTTTTACACTTGGGGAAAAAAAGAAAATACTGGGAGCATTTTTTAAAAAATGTTCATAAAATTAGAGATATATTTCTGATCAGTAATTATATTTCATTCTCTGATGCTGCCATATCAGTCAATTACAATAAATTTGTCTCGGAAATTGCCAGTCTTGCTTTTCCTAGTAGAAGACCATGAACCAGTTCATTGGTTTGCAATAGGATACCTGCAATGGGAGCCATTTGAGCAACCTACAGATAGCTGGATCAGAGCTGGTCACTCAGATTGGCTTTGAAGTCCAAGGAGGCAGACAAGCACTTTGAAATCCAAAACAGACAGCCAAAATTGGTGAGATGGATCACATTCTGAAAGTGACTCCTCATTTCCACTGACTGCAAGGGAGACAGTGGATTATTTTATCTTCAGAAATGTGCTTCATAGACCTGCACACTGAGATAAAGGAATTCCATTCTGATGAGAAAAATCAGTTAACCATGTTTAAGCCAAACAAGCCCTAGGTCATTTGGTGGCCCAGTACCTTTCTTTGTGCTAGCCACTACCTGTATACCATTTCACAGCATCCCTCCTAGTCTTATCAAAACAGGATTTCAGCCACAAAAACCAAAAATACCAATATTTTTAGTTACCTTGTGTGTTTCCAAAAAATGAACCCCAGTGTGTCATTCTACAATTTTTTTTCACTATTTAAGACATTAATTTTGTAGTTCCAAAATTGAGGCTGGTCTGATTTTCAGATTATCTTTCACCACCAGATTATCTTTCTGTTTGCATAGAAAAGAGAAAAGGAAGGTGAGATCCCTTTGTAAGACAGCCCCGGTGAGTAATTTCAATATCTCCACTGGGATTGCAAGAAAATATTATAGTGCAGGACTTAAATATTCATTTGAAATACAAGGAGAAGAAAAATCAGAAATATTGGTACTACAGCCAGAACTAGTATTTGAGTCGGCAAAGCCCATGTGAACTAGGAAAGAGCACACTATCCATACCCATGTCTTGATGAGCTGAGCTGTAGGAAAGGTGGGAAAAAGAATTTTTTAAAAAATTGATTTATGAGTACTCTGGACTGTCTGAGTGACCCAGGATACACTGGTGGCAAGTAGTGCATCTATAACCCCAAAGCACCTTGAGGTAGAGGCATCACTTTGAGGAATCATCATTGATTCATCTCATGAGCTGACTGCACCTGAAGATGTATGATAGCAGTTACCCAAAAAATAACCAGGCTGGATCTAATCAGGAAACCAGTGACTGATTATTTAGTCAGAAAGGATCCCAGAGTGGTAGTACATGTCCCATCCATGGAAATGTTCAAGGTTGTGTTAGACAGGGGTCTGAGCAACTTGTTCCAGTTGAAGATGTCCCTGCCTATGGTTGGGAGGGTGGACTATATGACCTTTAAAGATTTCCTTTGTGGGGAGATGAGCTCAGTGCAGGTTCTTCAGTGAGCAGCTGCAGTTCAAGCTGCAGTTTGAGCTCTGGGGTGCAGGAGCTCAAGCCCAAGAGAGTGATCAGCCAATCCTTCACGCAGCAAAGGACACCTCTGGTCCATCCACGTGACTGCACACTCACAGCAGGAGCTGAGGACTCCACGCTGTCCTCAGGTTAGACTGAGAGGATACAATCCCAGGGTTTCCTTTGTTCAGGGTGCCTACTAAGAGGCACCAGCTTAAGCTGTTATTTTACTTAGGTATTCCACCAAGATTGAATTGTTGTAAAGATGTGGACATCTGGAACTCTACTATGGGAAATCTGGGGTTAAGACAGTAAGGAAACCTGCTCTGAGTGTGGAGTGTGTAGCTTCAAAGGGGCCTTGGTTCCAGCTCAAGTGGTACAAGTGTGACTGTCAGAGTGGCTCCTGGATGGTCAGACAGGGGAGTTTCCTTAACACCATCAAACCTAAACCATTCTATGATTCTGTGATCCAATTTTCATATACATTTTTTCCCCTGGCTTGTTTCTGCTTCAAAGTTTGTAATTTAAATAGGATTCTTACAATGGGAATTGACTAAGAGTCCAAGTTACAGTAAAATGCAATTTTGACTCTTGGGCTCACATTTCCTCAGGAGAAAAAGACCTCAACACTAATCCTAAACTGAAAATCAAACTGTATCATTTTCTTGCAGTATAACTCTTTCTTAAAACTGTTCAGTTTTCAAAAAATCTATTTAAAAAAAAATATGAGTACATATATAATTCAAACAGGATTTTTACATATACCTTTCCTTGCCATGCATTAGGAGGCTCCTTATGGTTTACATCCTGACTGCAATTTGTAGACCTGAAAAATTTTTAGGTACTTCCAGAATCTCACTACAATTACGGCTCTTTTTTTTTCCTGCTTTTTCTTTATCTTCACATTTAAGTGTATTTCACTCTTATTCTTAATCTGCCATTCAAAATGTGTCAACTTGAGGAATACTAGACTATAGCAATAACTGACAGTATTTTTAAAAATCAGTCTAGACTGTATGCAGTAGGTCTCAGAGAAAAGTGCTTGCCAATGATATATGGCATTTTAACATATTATTCTAAATTACTTCCATCAAGCAATGAAATGGCATTCAGTTCACGAGCATGTGAACAAGCTGTAGAATTTCCTTTGACAACATGCTCCTTGTGAGATCAAACTTGTAAAACATCACATCAGATTTAATGTCTAATACATCAACTTATTCCCTCACTTTGTTTTTTTTTTTAGTTCTAAAGATTTAATGTTGAGAGGATATTTTCCCCAAGTTGACATAAATATTAGAAATCAGAAGAAAATGTGACTTATTCTTCCTACAAAAATTGTCTCTAAAAGACAGTGCAGCACTTAAAAATAATCAGCCTGCAGAAATAGAGAAGATTAGGAAATGACAGATTCATTAAACAGCTGTTTGCATCTGTCTTCAAAGCAGAAGCAGATTTTAGACAGCTGTATAACAGAGAAATATGCTCTAATAGAGCAGAAAGGAGTAGTTGCATGCAATACAGCAATAACAGGAATTGTTGCAAATTTTAAAATGAGACAGCACTGTGCAAAGTGACACAGAAATAACAACATTCAGGATTCTGGATTTTTTCCTCCCTTTGATTTCTCAGTTGTCTTTCAGTCTGTAGAAGTGTAATATATAAAATGAGGTGAGCAGCTGGTTTGATTTCCTTGTTTGTAATAGGGGATGTGCATCAGTCTGGCTTGAGCAGGGCAGTGCTCAGATGGGGACTGATCTCACCTCACGCTGCTGTGGTGATCCTTGCTCTTCAGTGCATTTGGTGACTGGCAGTCATCACCTCCTGTGTGAAGCAAAGGAGCTTATAAAAACATAGCCTGGTCATTCATCTTTCTTAGTACAGGGGCTAATATATTTAATATAGTTCTATATTTCATAAAATATTTAATATGATAGAATACATATGTGTATCTAATGGAAACATGAATATTTCATATGACTATAAGATGACCTCTGTGTCCCACCACAAGCACCTCAGCACTACTACCCCAGGAGGGCCATGACTCTGACTGGCATCTCTGTAGCCAATGAAGCAGCTAAGTGAATCTTGAGCATCACTACCTACACCCCACTTCAGTTGCTAATTGTGCAGCCTGTGATGGTTTCTTTTCCACACTTTTATTTTCTATTGTCAAAGCTTGGCTTAGACTCATAAATAGAATTCAATACCTTTGTTTTAAAGTAAAAACCAATTCCTTGTTGGAGTTTCTTATATCCTTAATGATGAACATTTTTTTGCTCTTCACCAGGGTGTGTGGCAATAGGACAGGGAGGAACGGCTTTAAACTGACAGTAGGTTTAGACTGGATATTAGGGAGAAATTCTTCACTGAGGGTGGTGAGGCACTGGCACGGGTTGCTGAGAGAAGATGTAGTTTACCCTTCCCTGAAAGCATTCATGGCCAGGCTGGAAGGGGCTTGGAGCTGCCTGGTCTGATGGAAGGTGTCCTGTCCATGGCAGGGGGTTGGAATCAAATGATCTTTAAGATCTCTTCCAATCTAAACCATCCTTTGATTCTGTGTTGGTGCATAATCCAAACTGGGAGGCATCACCTTACTTATTCTTGCTTTTTAAACAGTCTTGAACCAGAAATTACTATGATATCATACTCTCATGTTCCTATGCTGTCCCCATGAAATCATTCTGAATTCATAGTTTTTATATTCCTCTTGTGCCTCTCCACATCACCTCTTCATTTCCACCAAATTCAGTTCTGGTACCTTGTTTCCTTTTAAATTTGAATACTTGGTATATTGCTCAGGAAAATAGCAATGCTTTATGGTGACCATGTTCTGCATTGCATCTGCATTGTGAACTTGCAGCCACCTTCCAAGTGAGTGACCTCCAGATGCCTCCTTTTGGTCTGCCATGATCAGAATGAGTGCAGTTGGAATTTACCTGTTAAATCCTGTCACCAGTGTGGAGGAGGTACAGATATACCTTCCCTTCCCTTCCCTTCCCTTCCCTTCCCTTCCCTTCCCTTCCCTTCCCTTCCCTTCCCTTCCCTTCCCTTCCCTTCCCTTCCCTTCCCTTCCCTTCCCTT
Source organism: Alaudala cheleensis (assembly GCA_013398995.1). Classification (NCBI taxonomy): domain Eukaryota; kingdom Metazoa; phylum Chordata; class Aves; order Passeriformes; family Alaudidae; genus Alaudala; species Alaudala cheleensis. The sequence continues at coordinate 1,177,804 of VWYE01003025.1, read as the reverse complement.
CCCTTCCCTTCCCTTCCCTTCCCTTCCCTTCCCTTCCCTTCCCTTCCCTTCCCTTCCCTTCCCTTCCCTTCCCTTCCCTTCCCTTCCCTTCCCTTCCCTTCCCCTTAGATATGTTAATTTTCTCCACAAGCTAAGCAAAACAAAACAGAATTTGCACTAAAAATGCTGATAATTGTCTGTGTGATCCCTTTTGCATTCTTTGTTTAGTCTTATTTGCATTATTTAAGTCCCTAGAANTTTCCTTAATGATGAACATTTTTTTGCTCTTCACCAGGGTGTGTGGCAATAGGACGGGGAGGAACGGCTTTAAACTGAGAGTAGGTTTAGACTGGATATTAGGGAGAAATTCTTCACTGAGGGTGGTGAGGCACTGGCACGGGTTGCTGAGAGAAGATGTAGTTTACTCTTCCCTGAAAGTGTTCATGGCCAGGCCGGAAGGGGTTTGGAGCTGCCTGGTCTGATGGAAGGTGTCCTGTCCATGGCAGGGGGTTGGAACCAAATGATCTTTAAGATCTTTTCCAAACTAAACCATCCTTTGATTCTGTGTTGGTGCATAATCCAAACTGGGAGGCATCACCTTACTTATTCTTGCTTTTTAAACAGTCTTGAACCAGAAATTACTATGATATCATACTCTCATGTTCCTATGCTGTCCCCATGAAATCATTCTGAATTCATAGTTTTTATATTCCTCTTGTGCCTCTCCACATCACCTCTTCATTTCCACCAAATTCAGTTCTGGTACCTTGTTTCCTTTTAAATTTGAATACTTGGTATATTGCTCAGGAAAATAGCAATGCTTTATGGTGACCATGTTCTGCATTGCATCTGCATTATGAACTTGCAGCCACCTTCCAAGTGAGTGACCTCCAGATACCTCCTTTTGGTCTGCCATGATCAGAATGAGTGCAGTTGGAATTTACCTGTTAAATTCTGTCACCAGTGTGGAGGAGGTACAGATATCCCTTCCCTTCCCTTCCCTTCCCTTCCCTTCCCTTCCCTTCCCTTCCCTTCCCTTCCCTTCCCTTCCCTTCCCTTCCCTTCCCTTCCCTTCCCTTCCCTTCCCTTCCCTTCCCTTCCCCTTAGATATGTTAATTTTCTCCACAAGCTAAGCAAAACTAAACAGAATTTGCACTAAAAATGCTGATAATTGTCTGTGTGATCCCTTTTGCATTCTTTGTTTAGTCTTATTTGCATTATTTAAGTCCCTAGAAAATAATCAGTTTTTATAGGAACATTAACTGCAATTTAAAAGTGAAAAATCCAGATTTTTTTTTAGTGGTTTTGATCAAGTTTTTAAAATAACATTAAAAAAACTTCCTGACTATAATTAGTCAAACAATTTATAACTTACATTCTTCAGTTTAGCTATTTTATTTCATGACTGAGCTGTTTTATTCCCTGTCACTGATAGCCTAAATTATCACAGAAATGTATAATAAAGAATTCCCTTCATTCCACAGCTGTATGTTTCTCTCTCTAATTTTCCATTCCAAACTGGTCAGGAATATTTTCCTGTTTTGTACTTCAGCCACTGACAGTGCAAAAGAGAAACTGAAAGCTAAAGAGCTGTATCTGTCCTGAATGAGCAAATGCACAATCCCAGGTTCATCCTCTCACAATACTATAGTAACATTTGCTCTAAAACAAAAACTTGTAGCTCTGGTAATTTTCATGCTTCCACTCTTGGCCTTTAGAAATATATCACCTACTTAAACAAAGATTAGAAATGCTAAATCTTCTTTTGCCATGAACACCATAACAAGAAAATACCAGCTGATGTACAGATTAGGAGGAAGGCAAAGGAAAGGCTGATTTTTTTTTTTCTGAAAGCGTAGAAGAGCTCCAAGTAAAGTTAAATGAAGCAGCAAGTACTCTAATGATTAACTACAAATCTTCTAATAATTTAAGAAGACATATTCAAAACTATTTTTTATTTTTCTTTTCTGTATCCCACTATAAAATATATACAACACTGTGTATACATATGCATATACATATGGGCTATTTTTACTTTAAATAAGCTATTTATGTCATAGGAAGACACCTTCAGATAGAGCTAATTAGAGAAGCCTTCCATTGAGTCATCAGGTTCAAAACTTCCTTGCTTTCTGACCTCCATCTCAGAAGGAAGCCTGGGTGTTGCTGGATCCAGTCTGAGCCCCAGACTTTGCCACTGGTTTATGTCTAAAGGATAGATGTAATTGGAACTTTGTAGAATTTTGATCAAGAACGGCAACCCAAATATATTTACATAAATTTAAAAATGTATTTGTATAAATTGATAATGACAATGATAATTATTAGACAAAAATATTTAAATCATAAATATTTACTATATGTTATATTATATTATATTAAAGCTA
>VWYE01003025.1:1070496-1175357 GCA_013398995.1 Alaudala cheleensis | reverse complement strand
TTGTTGTTGTTGTTGTTGGTTTTTTTAAGGAAATAAAAAAAAGACACCTAGTGTGTCTTGTGTAAGGCCTGTTAGACTTTTAGATATTATATTATATTATATTATATTATATTATATTATATTATATTATATTATATTATATTTATTATATTATATTATATTAAAGCTATCAAATAAATTATTAAAGAGAAATTTATGTTACTCCCCCATACCAGGAACTTGGAGCAAATATCTTTCACTCAGCCTCAAGGAGGAACCTTGAGGGGCATCCCTACTCAAGGGAGGAATCTCCACACACACTCCAAGAAGCTGTTAGTTAGAAGATATTAACAATTAAAAGGGGAGTGAGGCTTTTGTAGTATAAAGTGACTGTCGGTCATGCATCTGCAGGCCAGCTGTGACAGCTCAGCAGCTATAGATAGGTTATCAGTTCTGTCACTTGTTGGCTCCTTTATGAGGTACTTTGTCTGCAACATCCTCACCAGCACCAGTTTCTGTCAGGAAACACTGTCCTTCCACAGGATGTTTAACTTTGGGGTTGATTAGTCAGGTTGGTTTCAGCATTTTGCAACACCAAAAGCAGCTTGACCCCCATTCTCCATCCATGATTGATGGCTTTGCAAGCAGGGTGTTGTGAGCGTTGATTTACCCCCACAGCAAGGACTATGTTAGGGAAGTTTTTCCTTTAAAGTTTCCTGATAATTTCTCTCTGGCATTGTGGACCATAATCCTCAATTATCCTCTCAATATGTCAATTGTACAGATGATCAGATTTGCTTAAGCCTTAATTAAGCACTTGTTACTTCTACTAGTTTAAATGCAGGCCAGTCTTATTGCAGTTATTATAGCAATGGTAAACCTTGTTAATAATTTGAAATCTCTTCTGTTATTTTGCAAGAACAGGAAGATCTCACTGATTAGACATCAGTACACTTATGTCACTTTAATTGCAGCATCACACTGTTGGCCTGGGATTTAGCTCTGGATTGTAGACGTCTAGGAGCAGGTGTTGAACTAGACACCTAACTCAGTTTTCTAGCTAATTGGGAGCTAGTTAATGCAATCAGTGGAGCCTAGCTGAATGCATCTGTGTTAGAGTGAGTTGAGCAATTCTCTAGGCTCCTTTCATTGTGTTGGTTACCACTGAGTGTAATGAGAAATTAGGAATCCATCTCCCTTGTAGGCATATTGAGGCATCCAAATTTAGGTACCTGCAGTCGGTAGTTGGGTCTACACTTAATGACCTGACTGGCTCATCTCTTGAAAAGCCAAATATTTTATCCAAGCTGCTGGATAAATTGCAGTGAAAGTATCTCCTAATACTGTTGTAATCCAGAAAATGCACACATAATGCTGTATTTTATTTAAAAAAAAACCACAAAAACAAAAAACAAAAACAGCTTTTACCATGTCAAGGCTTTCCTAATTGTCTTCTCTTATTTCAACTACCAAGGTGGTGGGTTAGGTCTAAGACACAGGTTTATGAAGAATGAAATTTAATGGATTTGCTCTGAACTCATATGTCTGTGCCCAACACCAACCTTTTGTTTCACAGCTTCTCAGTGTGCACACACCACTCTTTCTTAAGAGAACTGTCCTGAGAAAGGAAGACTAAACCACAGAGGCAAAAGCTCTCCAAAAACATTTGAATGTCAAACAACCTGAGTTAAAGCCTAAACAGAAGCTTTGGGAAGGGAAATCTCATTTTAGTATAAGCACAGTCCAAATCATCCTACCTGTTCAGGGTCATATGGAACAAAAAAACCAGCTGTCAGCAGTGAGTTTAGTGGCGGAGAGAGTGCTGTGAAACAAGAGCCTGAAGCCCTCTCCCAGTCACATGTACAACATGGAAATAGAATATGTTTCTGCTGTAATGGGCTTCCTTTCTCTTGTTTCCTTCTCTGATTTCCTCTCATGCCTCTGTAACATTTTTAGGCAGGTATCTTTTCAACTTCTACAGATCATGCGCTGTTCTGAAAAATCTTTGTCACAGCTGTCATATACCACAACATCTACCTTGATTGCTCACCTCTTGTGTTTTTGATTGACACATATCCTACTCTTTTCACCTTTTCCCTTTTTCCCCCTCAGTTTTTAAACTGCCAAGATCTCATTTTTGTTAATATTGGATTAGGCTGTATATAAATCCCACTCTCTCTGTTACCAAGTGTTCTTTCCAGTTCCTTGTCTGGCAGTGCTGCAACCAGACCATTTTGGAGTCTCTGGCGTTACCAAGTGCAACTTGAGAAGTACAGAGGCCAATTTATTTTTTGGTTGTTTTTTTTTTCTGGGCTCACTGGGATTTGCACATTGGAAGGAACCACTGTAGAAGGCTACTGCTATGCAGAAAGCCAGGAAGAAAGCCTGGACCTTTACTCCTCTCACTGCAAAACTGTTCGCTTTCTCCCAGGCTCTCTGGTGTACTCCAACTAACTCCACACAAAAAAACATCTCATCTGGAGGGAGCTACTCCTGAGCAGTGTGGACTCAAGCCAGACAGTTGTTTGGTCCCAGGATACCCATTATTTAGCAATGCAAGTTTTGATCTCAAAATTCTGGTTATGCCAGCCCTTTGCCTTATCTATATCACTTACATAATCTTCTGATCCAATCTCCTGAGCAAAGAAACCCTGGGGTTTTGGTCAGTTTATTCTAAACTGAATAATACGTAGCTTTATTTCTGCAAATTATGAAGACACAATCCTACTTCTTAGTGTTAGAGGACACCATACCAGTTGCTTAACCATTTTTCTTCTTTCATAGATGACAAAAAAAAAATCACACAGGTTCTTGTTTAAGCATGAAGGAAGTAGCCTGAGTGTCCTAAACAAAATGCAATGTGGGTTACATGCAGAAAGAACATGTGTGTAACTTAGCAATCAAAAGAGAAATATGCAGGTGAGATGTTAGGATATATTTCGGGTCTAGAACTAAAAATGGTGTTTGTGCATCTACCTGACTCTGGCAGCATCCAAAATATGAGAAATTACAACACTTAAATGACAAAACTTTGTTCAAGGAAGAAGTAGAAAGATTTTAATTTGCCCTCGAATTTTATTCTGTTATGAATTTTGACATACTTTTGGTAGATTAAGTTTATTCATTATTTATATTTTTAATAATATTTATTTTAATAAGTTCATTCATGACATATACTATACAGTCATCATGGATATCATATTAATTTCATATTCATAATTTCCCTGAATCTTTACACATCTGAGATAGTCTATATATCTGGGCATATGTTTGTGAGAAAAAAAAGAAAAAGACACTAAAGTGTTAAAAGTTTTCTTTTAAAAAACTTTACATTTCTAAGTAACATACTGGAACTGCCAATTTAAAAGAATATAATAGCTGGAAAAAACAAAACAAAGTTAAAGAAACTATACATATTTTGTTTCTTTTGAATACAGAGAAAAAAACTATGGCCTAATTCTGTGTATATATGCTAATTTTGGAATACTATATTTAGCTTTTACTTAATCCAAAGCAGTACATGATTTTAATAAAATATTGGATTACTAAGTATCAAGAAAAAATTTTAAGGTTTGACCACATAGGTATCAAAATATCTTAATTCTTTCATTTTTTTTTTCTTTTGCATTAATTCCTCCTTTCCCTTCAGATAGTCTAAGCCAGAAATAATTCTATTGGAATCAGCAGAGTAAAAATTGGTGTAAGACCAGAACAACACTGGGAAAACAAAATGCACTTGAAGTTCAGGCATGTTTATGTCTGGATTTTCTACTTTTCTTATCATAATAGAGAAATCTGAGCCTCTGAGCCAGACTTGAATTTCCACTATGTTTCAGATGGGAAAGGATATCTGCGTTGGGAATACTGTCCAAACCCACAATTAGTTTTTTAAAAAAGCAACACAGACAGAAAACAGATGTTAACTGTTGTGAGAGAAAAGTGATTGGCAGGGAAGAGAAACTGAAAAATTGATGTTTTAGCATAAAGTGCCTTTAACTGGAAATGGCAATGCCAAGAGAGGGAAGCAATCTTAAAATGTAAGGCATAGCTCAAGAGCAGCATTCAGGCCGTAATTCCAAGCAGGGACTTTCTGTATTTCAAGGATACTTTGCATATCCTGCACGTAGGCAATAACATGCTGAAATGTCAGACTTGTGTTTCATCTCCCTTCTCGTTACCTGCACTTACTTGCCTTTGGATGGCAGAGGACAACACAGAATTACCACAGAAATACCTCACTTATCTTGCAAGCTATTTGTCACACAAATTTTCCTTCAGGGAAAAACCTGTGTTAGTGATTATAAGTTCCCTTAAAGAGGCATCATTTCCCCTCTGAATCCAGGATTCATAGCTTAATGAAGTTAGAACAGTCATTCTAGCCAAGATACCTCACATGCCAAATTTTATCTCAGTCACTGCAGAAAGAAATTTAACACCAGTCATTCTTTACAGGGCAGTTCTGCATAGATGACCAGTTCCCCCAGTGCAGAAGGACATCTGGGGGAACTGGAAGATTGATGCTGTGGGATAACCCTAAAAACTGTAGATCAGGACAAAAACAGGGAGAGATGGAACAGGGCAGTGAGATGTGCTACAAACCAGCCAGCCAAGGCTTTATTTCTGCTGCATCATCACTGAGAAAAATGACACTGTAAATGAAATTGATACACCTAAAGAAAATTAATTTAATTTTGGGGTTGATTTTTTTTTTTTACCTCCATACTAACTAGATCTAACATTATTTGGCAGAAGGACAAAACACTTGAGTAAAGCAACATTAATTCCTGTTCACTCCAGGAATGAATTATCGGAATTAATAAGACATGCTTAAAACCAAGCACAGCCTTAAGTTGATCAGGATTTTGCTCCTAAGCAATGAAGCACACGCATTGAAACCAATCCTTTCCCTTAAGCTGACAAGCTAATACTGCATAGCAATAATAGTTACCATGCTTTTTCTTTGTTCTCTTTTAATTAAGCAGAAAAACGCTGAGCATAATGAGTTTGAGTTGTACATGCCCCGTTTCCAACAGTATTGAACTTTAAACCTACTTTATTTGAGTGTGCCATGGCTTCATTAGTATCTGTGTGTTATTTGAGATCTGTGGATCAAAGCAAATGCAACCATTGTCTCTCCTGCACCAAACTGCATACGAGATAGCAGATTAATTTGATTACCCATCTCAGATCACAAAATGGTGCAATACTTGAAACAGCTGCACAAAACCACCTTTGTCACAAGTGCCATCCCCAGAGCCAACAGCTCCACAAGCAGAGGCTGCCTGAAGAACAGCATTTATAAACATTTACTTCACGTCCACACCCATTGTGCCGTGGTGGTGGAACTGTACTGGTTCAACCATATTGTGCTGTGGCTCACATTCTGCAAAATGCAGGAGACAGCAGCAACAGAGCTTGTATTTGCTGTATGACAAAACAAAAATACATTTTTCTGACAGAAGTTGCACGGCTGATCTCATCCTTATTAAATGACATAGTAAAAAAATTAGTCATCCTAATACAGACACTCTTGAAACAATCAAAAAAGAATGATTTTTCCTAAATTCAGAATCAAAATCTATAAGTGGCAGCTTCTATATCCTACTCTGCAGTGCTGGAAGCTGTTTACTTGCAGTGAGAAATGGCTTTTCAGCCCTCCTTGGTAGATGGTTGCTTTGAAGAAGTTAGCAGAGGATCCTGTGGGTAGCATGACACACGATTGCAGAAGTGGGAGGGTTCGCTCATCTTATTGATAGTGGGATTTGTCTGAACACTTATTCCCATCACCTATGAATGAACTAACACTTTTCATTATTGCCACAATGTCTTAGAACTTTGGAGGGTAATAGCCTGATAAAAGGGACAAATAAAAATACACAGAGAAGTAGTGATCTCAATTGTACCATTCCTGGTTGTGGCTAATTATTGGTATTCTGAGAGCTGAGAGTAAACAAAGTTAAATTTTCTGCTTACAGTTGCAAACCCAGTAGAATTTTAGGTAGGAGGGAAAAAAATTAGCGAGTCAATTTAAGCATGAACATATGAAGATCTTCATTAAAATGGAAACAGGGGAACATATTGCCAGAAGTATAAAACAAAACCTGTTCCACACTTTATTATTGCTTAGCATCCAGCTGATCATGTCTTCTAATCAGTGGGAATTTCTGGCAATGTGTTGATATTTAAAATTCCATTTTCTCTAATTTTTGGGGTTGCTATTGCAACATGCCAAGTTGCCAAAATGGATTTTAAGTATCTTTTCCTCCATATATACACACACATGCACACTGTTTTATCCTCCCACTTCTGTTGGCCATCTCCTTACCAATATTCTGATTTATTCTCTTGGAAGCTGGTCATCCTTTATGTACTTTCCTGACCAGGGAATTCTTAATTCCAGTAGAGACCTGGAAGCATCCTGAGCAGATTTAAACAAATCATATGGTAATGGAAAGAACACACAGAGAGCAGGTAAATTGCAACTTCTGCAGTCACTGTTTTACGTGAAATTTGTTTTCAGGTTTCTGTCAAATTATTTCCTTCTGCTGTCTTCTGGGGGGGGTGGAAATTGCATCAGCTTCTGCTGCCCACCTCGTGCCTGTCTCCAGCCTGGTTCCAGTGTTGCTGGTCCAGCAGTCTGAGGACACGCAGTGAACATCAAGGAGCTTGTGTGGATGCAAAGTGATGCTGAGAGCAGCACCAAGAGCATCACAGCCCTGGCTGCTTTGATTGCAGCTTCCTGGTGAATTATTTTGCATATTTTCCTCCCAAGTGCATGCTGATCAATCTCTTTCACTGGCATTTTGGAGAGAAATCTCTCCATAGTTCCCTCAGACACGATAGGATGGGCACAGTGCTTGTACATATTTCGTTGCTCCATTGTAATTTGGGCTGTCTAAAATGGAGTATTTTGACTGAAATTTTGCCTGCCCTATATTATGTCCTTTTAGAAAGGCTCCTCTTCTTTGGGTGTAAGTTGAAGTTACTGATTATGTGATTATGGTTAAAGCTTGGGTTTATCAGGAAACTAGTGTGGAATTGTTACAGTAGTTGAACTTCTCTAGCAGAACAACTAAATCTCAGATAGACGTTGTGGTCCCTATAAATAATCTGCACATTGTTTGCCCTTTTATGTTGTTTTTTTTAGTTTTCCTATATGACACTTTTTTTTGATAGCAAACTTCATAAATTTCACTGCTTTTGGTTGGGGCAGTCAACCAAGCAGTCTTGGTTTCTTGGCCTTCACCCACATTATTTCACATAACATTTTAACATCATTTTCTATTGTGGAATTCAGACCTGACCCCCAAATAAGGTAATGAGAAACATGAAGTTATTTCAGGCTTAGGCTCAAAGGGATTCATACATCAGGGACTTGGGGCAGAACCTTTGACTAGTTCTGTAAGTTCCTCGTGGCACAAGGAGAGCAGGTTTCATGCCTCTGAGTGGGGTTAGAGACACTGAGAAGCGAGCAAGGAGCTGCTACAGGCTATTCAGGGAGAAATCCTGTGGCCTTGGATGTTTTGCTCTGAAATGAGCACAGGATGCTTAAAGCTGAGGGCAAGGGCTGTGCACAGACAGAGAGGTACACTGGCAAGTGCAAAGGTTTCAGTTTGACTGTATTTCAGTGTTTAGAGTTTTCTACTTCAGAATAAGTTTGGGGGTTTTTTTTGTTTGGGGTAGTTTTGGTTGGTTTTTTTTGATTGGTTGTTTTGGGGGGTTGTGGGGGTGGTTTTGACACTTCTCCAGTTTTAATTTGTATTTAAGTGTGCAATGAGAACAGATTAAAATCTGCTGTTTATTTAATGAAATATATCTACTCTTATTGAGGGTTTTCCTACAATGGAATTCAAGAAGGTTTTGAACCATTTAGCCTTTCAAAAAACAAAAATCCAAACTGCAGAGCTCTTGCTTTGCTTTTCCCCTTTACACTCACAGTAAAAGAGAATGTGATTCTTCTTCCTTTTGCATCCTAACTATATGCCAGCCTTTATAGCAGCTGCATAGTGATTACAGCATTTTTTTGCCCTGTCAGCATGGTCTTTGTCCCTTTGTCAAGTTTTGATAGCTAATTTATATCAAGCTCTTAGCTACTCTGCTAAGGAACATTTTTGATTACCTGAGCATGTGAATTATTCCCATTCTATGCAGTGGGTTTCAAAAGAAAAAAAAAAGTCAAAAAAATTTCAAAACAACACTTTATTGATGTCATTTTATTATTTGATTTTTTCTTTATTGTGGACACAATTAATTGGTTTTTTATGCTTCTTTCTTCACTTTCCGGTCCTATTTTCTAGTTCATATGGCATGCAAATAGTTTTTAGGCTATCTTTAGTACTTCTTGCTTCAAGATTCCAAATTTGACTTTAAAGATTGTACTCTCTCCTCCTTGCTCTTTAACACCTCTCAGTGCTATGAAAGCAGATTTTCTGCTAAAACAAAATTTTTTTCCCTTTTCAAAGTCTCTTTCCAGTGCACTTTAACATCAAAGTCTGGTCAATGAATATCTAATATCTGATTCTGTTTTCTTCTTTCATCCTGAACTAGTTTTGTCCTTATGCTTCCCATGCCCATCCTCCGCCATGCACTTTACTTGGAATCACAGCAAACACTCTAAAGAGCCCCAAGTTCTCAAAACAGTATGTTGCTTGACTCTTTTTCTTTGCCTCAACTTCTGCTCCCATTAATTGAACCACAGACAGTATAAGATGGCTTTTTCTGAATTGGCCAATTAATTCAACTGATTGTCAGGGTCCACCAATACCTGCGAAGTCCTGATAGGTTCTTTTAGAGATCTCAGAGCACAAAAGACACAGCAGGGGACAAAACCAGTTTGCTTACACAGCAATGCACCTTTATTTAGTGCCAACAAATGCAATAGTGGGAGAGAAATAAAGAATAGAGAGAGAAAGAGGGGAAGGGGATTATAGCTACCAACGTGAAGAGACGAGTCCTCGAGGTGACGATCAGCCATAGATGCGTCATCTTCCTTGGGGTGTGCACAAGGTGGTTTTTCAGTCCTCACACTTTTATAGGTCTCCTCAAAGCGGGGGACACTTGGCCAAGGTGGGGACCACCTCTGTTGAGGCTCACTGCTCTGNTTGGCCAAGGTGGGGGCCACCTCTGTTGAGGTTCATTGCTCTGAGAAAGAGCTGCAAACCATACCTGGCCACTGGTCCATGGTGGGAACAGGTGTAGTCATTGGGTCATTGAGGCCCACACACCAGATGGGGACAGAGATCCAGACATCTCTGTGACAAGTCCATTGTTCTGGCCCTTAGTTCCCATGGAGACACATACCAGTCTCTGGTCTGGTGAGCACACACCTGCAGGTACGCTTTGGCAATCGTTCCACTACAGCCAGGCCAGGGTTTGCTCCTTTTCAGGGTTTGAGAGTCTCAGTCTTTGGAGACAGTTGTGAGGCAAAAATGAGGGATTCCAGGACCGACTCTGACACTGATCAGCAAACACAGTTCATACACTAACATATTACTTAAACTATTCTGTAGAAAACAAAGGCACCTTTACATTGCCACAGCAAGTATTGTAGTCCTCTAGAGAATCCGAGAGTTGTACATGTAGCGTTAGATCAAGTGACTACAACAGTTTTATTTTATCTTCTGAGAACTAGCATTGCATTAATTCATGTTTCTTTTATAGCTGTCAGGAAGAGAGCATTCTATTAATCTATTGATTTAGTAGGAAAGCAGTATCTTCCCTTTATTTGTTAATTACTTTTCAGAAGGGAAATAAATTCTCATTATTCACTGCTCCATTACTGAAAAGCACTTTAGAAAGAATTACTCAAAATTTCCAGAGTGAAAATCTTTCATGAAAAGAACTTCAAGCAAATTTCTGAAGAAATTTCAATTAGAAAACTGGAGTAACACTGCAGATTTATTAAAATAATAAGGAAATTATATTAAGCTGCTGTAGTTAAATATACTTGTAAACTTCATTTAGGAAGAGCTCTAGTTGAGGTAGTAGAAAGGCTTGAAGGAAGGAAACGTGTTTTAGAGCTACAGCAACAAAGGTCAAAAGGACTGACCAAGAAATCAGAAATCAGCTTCAGTCCTGCTACCTGTGTCTGCTTCCAGAAGCAAAGTGACATCAGCAGGTGGGAAGAAAAGGTGGACACATGGGTTCCAGACTTCCTCTCTGCAAGTTGTGCATGTAGTTAGATGGAAATTAATTTCAGCTCTGTTTCTTTACAATCACTACAATCTTCCCTATTTCCATTGGTGGTGTATCCTCATCTTTCTCTTGTTTTTCTGCCTTTTTCTTGCTTGTCTCCTGAGAAGAGACATCCTTTATCCTCTGCTCAGTTTCTGATGTGGTCTGCTGTTAGGGATTTCGTATGGTGGAGATGTTCAGCTAATTGCACTTTTAAACTCAGCAGACCACCTACAGAAAAAATATCTTTGAAGAGGTCACACATCTCCTCCTGTTAACTTAAATATGTGTATAAAACGCACATTTAACCAAAGAAGTAAGTAGCAGAAGCCCAAGACAAAATCTATACCAATAACTACAGCAACCGACTTCTCCAGTTCTTCCAGTCCCTCCCTCCCCAGCTGTGAGAAAGCTTGCTCTAATCACAGGAAGACCATCAGTTCCAATCCACACTGCAGCAGACAGCAGGGAGCATGAGCCGCACTGATCTCAGAGTGAATCTCTTGGTGCCTAACAGGTCATGGACTTCACATGAAGATTTTCCCATTGCCAAGGCACTAGGCAAACCTCTCTTCTGTGAGAGTTCCTTGGAGGGTAGTACCTGGCAGCAGTTGGATGATTTTGTTGAAAAACAGACCCACCACAAGATGAAATCCCCAAGAAATCAAATCTTTGTGAGCTCTGCCATTCACAGAGCCAAATCTTGAAAATACAGTATGAAAGTTTTTGAATTTTAAACTTCTCCAAGTTTGGATTGCCTTGCTGGCTGGAAGAAAGGAAAAAGAAAATGACCACAGAAGAGTGTACTTTTGTCTACCTCAATTTGCTGTGCTTCCTGTTCTTATGGTGTATCACAGCCCTGCCTTTATCTCCCTCTGAGACATTTTTTTAAAAAATAACTTCCAAAAATCCTACAACACTGTCACATATGATGAAAATGGAAGGGCTGAGAATTGAGCTGGGCCTATCAAGCTTGGGTCCCACACTTTCCAAGGGAAATTTAAAAGGGAATGTAATAATTTTTTTGAGAACAAAGTTGGCAACTGCATTTCAATTGGGAATTTTTTTGTTGCATGTTTTTCCTCTTCTCCTCCTCCTTGTGTGTGTGTGCATGTGCTTTTTATCTCTTTTTGTTGAAATCATTCCCAGAGACATATTTCCAGAAAATACACGAGTGATGTTGATTTATGACAGTGTCCATTAAATTTGTGCCAGTAATCAGCTAAAATAGAAAACATAGCATCTCTAGCATGTATATAGTTTCAGTCCTTTTGTGTAGAGTGTGTCATGGGATGGTCAAAAAATGCACAGACTTGTGTGCCAGCTTTTGAGATGTCTATGTTGAATGATTTCCAAATATAAAATAGTGATACAGGAAAGAATATAGATTTCTTCTGTAATGAGCTTCATTTATGGCTTTCTCCAGCACAGTCTAGCCAAGTGAATAAGTACAAATATGTGCTAGAATACTGTGCATATTCCCAGAATTGGAAAGTAAGAGAATGGCATCTCTATGAGATGTCAACCCTTATCAGCCAAATGCTGCAACATTCTGTTCTGCCCTACCTCTGAAGGACACAAATAAAATCTACCTTGATGTCACTGAGAGTCTCCACCATTTATCACAAATGAGGGACAAGTAAGGGTAACACATCTCATTGTAACATTGTGTTGGGTCAGTCTCTTCTTATAGATAACAAGTGACAGGAGGAGAAGAAATGACCTCAAGTATTGTCATGGAAGATTTATATTAAGAAAAATTTCTTCACTGTGCGGGTGGTCAGGCATTGGAACAAGCTGTCCAGGGAAGTAGTGGTATCACCATCCCTGAAAGTGCTCTAAAGGTGTGTGGAGATTGTACCTGGAGTCACAGTATATTGGCGAACATGGTTAACAGTTGTATGTGATGATCTTAGAGGTATTTTTCATTATAAATGATTCTATGATTCTGTGGTCTGAGAGACAGTCAGATTTCAGTTGGGTTTTTTTTTAACAGGAAGAGAATGGTAGAGATCTCATATTTACTAAGATCAGATCACAAGGAAATCAGAACTGAAAACTGTTGAAGTACAGAATCTCAATTGTGTTAGACTCTGTAATTCCAAGGGAAGTACACAAGAAAATAGGAAAACCCTTTGGCAAACATTTGCATGCCTTATTAGGAGATGGGGGAGTGAAAGGAGCAGATAAAAGGAACTGCACTGATAAAGTTGTTATACTGATAAATTATACAGAAGATGAAATATTTTTTCCTTCCACTCTCATTGAGCTGCTACAAAAATGGTAAATGACCCAGAATTCAGGCAAGGAAAAAAGTAGCAAAACTTTTGACTTTTTTTGACAGCAATTTCAACTGATTACTCATGCAGGGGACTTATAAAGGAGTCAATCCAAAACTGCTGCTGAGATTTTACAGTAATGAAACAGAGTGTGCAAAGACTGAGATCATGAGAATAAAGACTTATGACATCTCTCATCTCCTACCATACTTGCAGAAGTCAATCCAGGTTAAAACATACTCTATCGTGGTATTTGCATTAATATTCATATTAATTCATTATGCCACCTGGCTAATGTGCCATGGTAGTCTCCATTACATTAATCTTTATCCATTGAACAAATTTCCAATTAACCATTAGGATACTGTTATGTGGTAAAGACAGTCTTATCTGGCAGATTATCCATACTGAACAGAGAATGAACTGCAGCACAAAAGAGCAGATTCCTAAATCCTCTAAGGTGCTAGCATGCTCATTATCCATTGAAATGGGGATCCAGTCCAAAGCTGATGCTCTAAATAGAGTAAAAAATCCATATCTCAATATGGGATGAGAGTCACCTTGCCATGCTCTAAATATCAGGTATGCAACCTAAGCCAGTAGTCTGCAGTCTCTTTTCATTTTAATTTTTTCTATAATTTAGCATAATCCAACTTTACACTGAAAAGAATAAAAATACTAGTATGGGCATAGTTGCTCTAAAAAGATTTTCAGAGACATTCATGGGGGAAAAATACAATCCTGTCTTCCACACAAACAGTCTGTCTTTCTTTTTTTTTTTTTTTTTTTTTTTTTTTTTTTTTTTAATCTTTTGCTGCAAAGTCAGTTATTTTCAAGGACACAGCTGGATCAGTCCAAGTAACTATATCTCTAGGTAGCATCCAACAATTTCTCTTTTAGTGGTCAATAGAATTATTTTCATTTGACTTTGGATGATTTTTTTTTTGTCTCTGGACTGGTGTTCAAGTTCTGGTTTAATTGTAAGTGTCTCAGCTTAACAATGGTGCTGTGATAATACTGTATCACCCAAGTCTATCTGCCTTTTGCACTAAACTGATATATATTTAAATTCTGTGTTATTACTTAATTTTAATTGTTGTTCAACTGTTCAGCAGATAAACAGCTGTTCTTTTCTCTCAAGTGGAAGCTCTTTTCCAATGATAAACTAAAGCAATTTCTGCTTATCTCCTAGTTTGGCTTTTGATTCAGCTAACTACTTCCAGGTGTCTGTTATCTATCTACACAATAGACAAGTGTCTACCTGTATGCTAGGCATTTGTAATTTCAGCAGAAGAAGAGAGAGTCATTACCAGAAACAAGACACAATTCAGGTGTCTAAGTGCAGGAATTTCTGATACTAAAATTATTTGCCTATCACAGGTACATGGGAGATCTCCACCTTTCTGGAATGGCTGCTTGAGATGAGCCCAGAACATCTCAAATGCCACTAGTTGCCTAAGTCACAGCACATAAATTGACTGCCAAGGTCTCCAGGGTGTTACTCTGTTCACACAGTTTGAACCGTGCTTTGGGAGATGCATACCAACTTCACAGAGTGCATTGTCTTGATCTCCAGAGAAGGGGGGTTTGACACCTTTCCTTCATGTGCAACTAGATGGTCTTTAAGGAACCTTCCAACCTATATAAATTCTACATAAATGCTGCATGTAAACACCTAACTTGGGATATCTGATATCTCCACTTTCCATGAGCTCTTTTAGAAATATTCAGCATGTCTTTTTAACTACCTCTGTTCCATAAACGTGTATAAATCCATATTTCAACATGATAAGAGTCTATATGATCAAAATGAATTCTGGAAAGCCCCTGTACTTCTGAATTCTAGAAGAAGCATGATCTTTAGGATGAAAAATCACAGCCACTTGCAGCACTCTTTAGAGACTATGTTATCTAAATATTTTCTGGGCGAAAAAAAATCCAAATCAAAACATGCTGATTCTATCCAAATTTGTGCTATTCAGCCAAGTGCAAATACTAACCTTCAAAACCACAGACAATACTTTTAAAGTTTAATTGCACTCCAGTTGGATCTCATTGACCTTCTGTTTCCTGTTGCCTCCTTTCTCACTGAAGAGATGACCTTAACTGCAGATCCTAATGTTACGCATACAATGGGCGTAATTAAATCAACGGATCACAGAATGTCTTGGGTAGAAAAAGATCTTAAAAATCATGTAGTTCCAGCCTCCCTGCCATGGACAGGAACACCTTCTACTAGACCAGGCAGCTCAAAGCCCTGCTCAACATGGCCTTGAACAAAACCAAGGGAGAGGCATCCAAAACTTCTCTAATTAAGCGGTACTTCGATAACTGTTTTGTTATTTTGTTCAATCAAACTCCTTACTGAGTCCTGTAGAGAGGTGAGAGGAGTGATGAAGTGGATTAAATGCATAGCTGGGAGCCCCTGTTGAGATCAAAATTTATCAGTACTTATTATGTTTCCCTGTTCACCGACTAATTCTGAAACCACTTCAGCTGATCTCAGGCCCTGGAAAGGCTTATTGTGGTGAGAGATGAATCCAGAACATGCATAGACATATATACAAAATCCTTTTGAATAAAACAGTGAACAACAATTAATAGATTTGCAATAGGACTAGATTTTACATCAGAAACTATAATAGAGAAAATGTACGTTTCTGTGAAAGTCACTGGATACCAGGATGCTGGCTCTAACCTACAAAGACTCAGACATGTCAAGAGCAGCTAATAAATCATCTTTTCTTCAGTCATGACAAACCTGAAGGAAGAAATCAGACTAGAACATCCATAGTGTGGAAAAAAAAGAGAGCAGATTCTCTATGATTTATTTCAGCTGGATTGTCTGTTTTTCCAGTCTGCATTTGTTAACCAGCTAGGTACCTCTTTCTTCTTTCTTTTTCCCTTTGATCTTTTAAGGCTGTGAAGACTTTAGAGTCCTTTGTTAATGGTGCTGGTTTGGGGCTTTTTTAATTTAATTTTATATAGGGAATAGATGCTCATAGCTCAACACAGATGTGTGTAATTTTGATCTAAATTATTTGTGTTGGTGTTTTCCTCCAGCTGTGCGAGAGACTCCCCAGTTGTGTTAGGTAAACCCAGAACTCGTCTCTATTGGAAGTCTTTTGCTTTCTTTCCATCAGTGGCTCTATACAGCATTATGAGGAGCCAGGCAGAGGATAGCACTTCAGATGAAGCCACAAAATGACACAAAGCACAAATAAGCAGAGGAGGATAGAGACCTCTCCCTTTATTCTGCAATGACACACCTATCTCTGCTGCAAAGCTTGCCTCTTCAAATAAACATACTGATGTTTACATCACCTTGCCACTCCACTTGTCCCTCTTGATGTCTATCTGTTTGTATGCTCCATGCTTTCAAAATTCTGTGCTGTGAGACCTCTGAGGTGGCATCTGTTGTTGTGTCACTTGTTCATAATGAGGCTTGTATAATGGGGTTTTAAAACATGGCTCTAGTTTCTAGGCACTAAGAGAATAATAATAAACAATATTAAATGCAGTAGCAGCAGCAATAAAACATGCATTTATAGGGGTTAGCTTGATGCATGGCTAACAAATCATTTAAGCTTTTAAATACATATATATATAAATAAATAGCAACAATAAATACAACAAAACTGCAGCTGGGAGAGAACTCTTATGGCTGTTAATTTTTTTTCCCCCACTTATCTTCCTTCTGCATAAGGGCTAATAGGTTTGCATTGCGAATTCCAGGCAGTCTATCTCTCCTCAGTGACAGCTTTGCTATACTTCTCCTAATTCCAAGCTCCCGTTTAAAAAGGTAACTGTAAATGGCATCCAGGCCATTTTTGCAGTCATTGGCAGCTGACTCAGTTGGTTCATTTCCACAGATTTAAGTTGTTGCGTGCGTAGTCAATCCCCCTGGAAAAGAGCTCCTTCCCCCATATCAAATGGCTTGTGCAGCCTTCAAACCCTGATTTTAAAATAAGCATTAAAGCTAAGGTTTTTAGGGTCTGTGCCATCACTCCAGCCCAGCTCTTGGGAGGGAGTTAGATGCCATTTGCAAAATCTTCTCTTCATGAGTTTTCATAGTGGTTGTTACATCAGAAGCACACGAACATACAGAAATAAGAGGCGGACCAGCTCTTTTCTTTTGGAAATCACGTGTGTATTGGTCATCAAATAATTTTGAGCTAAGCACTGATATCATCCAAAGGGCTGACCTCTGCTAAGTGAAAAAATATAGTTATTACTCACTAATTTGATCTGATGAACCACTGGCCAGTGCAACTCGTGTTAGTTCCCTCAATATGTTCCTTGTTATTTTTATAAGTCTTAATCAACAGGAATTTCCTCTGCTAGAATCAAGAAATATTACTGTGTAACACATATTTACATTTTAAAGACTCTATTTGGTCAACCTAGTATCACTATACATCTGTTGAATTTGTTCAAATTCCAAAAATGGCAACCAGACATTACGAAATCAGTATAATCCCTAAAAGAGCTGAGACTGTTTAGTCTGGAGACCAAAAGACTGAAGGAAAACAGGATAATCATCTCCAAATATGCAGAAAAGACCTTCAAAGAGAAAAGGAGTAAAACATTCTCTTTGTCCTCATTGAATATAGTTTGAAGCAAAGACTTCAACTGCATCAGAGAGCTCTGGGTGAAACTGCTGGGAGAACTTTTTAAAAGGAAAGCAAAACACCAGACTACCTTGCTTAGGAGGCTGCAGCATCTTCTCCACAGGGTTTTACAAAAAAGCTCAAATCAAAACCAGGAAGGAGTTCTTGCACCCTCTACATAAGCTATCAAAGAAGAATGTATTGACACTCCCCTTTTTTGACATTATTTCCTATTAATCTGTATTTTTCACATGGACACACTTGCCATACTGTTTCAAAATACCAGTACAGCTGCGAAATTTAGGATGAAATTTCTTTTGCAGTAATACATTTTTGGTAAACTTTCTGCAGGTGGATGCTTCATCATGGGACTTCTGATCTAGACCAAAAGTCAGTTTTTATTTTGTAGAGAGTGTATTTACAGAAATCACAGCGGTTCTGCCTTTAGGTACCTTGAAAATAACCCAACAGTAGTCCCAATGAGTAATGCTGGATAAGAAGTTATATTTGTACCAAGGAATGAAAAATATAACCACAATCCTGCTATGGCTTCTGCTGCCCCTGTTGTTGCTGCTTCACAAGACTGTTGCACATTTGTGCACCTACTGTATTTTCTTATTTTTAAATATAAAAAATTCACAGCTAACAGCCTGGAGACAAAAGCAGTAAGAAGTGTAACAGGTGACTGAACTTTATAGTGCCCATAATTTTTCTTGCTAGAATCAGGATCTTTGTTTACAAAAATGCCAAGTAACTTTCTCATGCTGCTGTTCTGATGTCACACCGACTTCTGCTGACATTTACATCGTTGGCAAATGTGCTGCATGAAGGGAAAACAACCTCTCCTCTGAGAATGAAAGCCACAGGAAGACATTTTTGTCAAGATATTTGATCTACAGGTGTAGCTCTAAGGTCTCTCAGGTCTCTGAAAATAAGGGTGGTCTCACGTGACAGCCTTTTAAAGAAAATTCACTTAAGTAAATTCATTTGCATTTTAAAGAAGGTTGTAGGAGGTAGCAATTAAATAAGAAATTTTTAGTTAAATTTGTTCCCTTTCACAATGTCTTAAACCATTATTGCTAATATCTAGCTTCTGTTTTACCATTCCTCCCTCCCATTTGACTCAAAAAAAAATAAACCCAGAAATATTTCCTTGACCTGGTAATTGTGCAGGTTAAACTGCAAGGCTTTATATTGTGGCAAATGTTAAAAAACCCCAAAGTTAAATTATAACTGCATGTTTTTAGTGCTCTGTTTCTCTGCCTAGCCATTTATTTTTTCAACCCTGTTATCTGTATTGCAATGACCTTGCTTTGGGAGCAGTATCATCCTCCTGTTGCAGTATCATGGCATTCTTACTCTGGTTGTGGCAATTATGCAGATAACAAACCTGAGTGGACACTGGTTCACAGTTTCCTGGGAGGAAATTTTAACATTTTTACTCTAACATTTCTTCTACAATTAGTATATTCAAGTGATAACAGCTACAAGGAAAAATTGACCCAGTATATTTATTACCAAGCAGCTTTTGATAAAAGACTTAGGGTTTCTTGTAATGTTTGAAGTTAAGATAAAACATGCCTTATAATTAAACTTGTAAAGCTCATACTGTAAGTTAAAGTTACCCCAAAACAACAATCACCTTAGCCTCTTTGGGAATTTTAAAGTCACTTAGTCTGAGTTTCTTGATCTCAAGGTGGGGTTATGTGGAAAACCATACTGTGAGGAGCAACCACAGTATATTTCAGGGTATGAAATTGCCAGCATTTCTGAGACATTCTTACCTGTACTCGACCCAATACATAGTGGATATTCATAGGAAGAAATATTTTGTAACTCCTTCAAAGATTCAAGATTTTAAATCATGAACTATCATTAAAAAATTGACTACTTTTCTCTTAGTAAGAGAGCACTTGGCTTCATTCTGCTGTAAGTCATGCTTGGACGATTTGAATTCTGTTGTGTTTAACAAGATTCAGACAATTCATTTTCTCTCAAGATGATAAACTGGATACAATGTCATTTATGGTTGTAATTCTCTTTCATAATTTTGCTCAGCAATATTTTTTTAGTGGAATGCTCATTGAAAATGGAACCATTACATGTAATGTAAACATTTCTGAATTGAGATGTTAACATTTAAAAATTGCCTCATTTCTCTTTAATGTGTTTTGCTGTTTTTCTTGCCTAATTATCATTCTTTTCAATATTTATGTTAACATGACCTTTCTCTGACTGAATGGCTTTAAGTGCTTCTCAAGTACTTATACCATCATAATTTTTAAATTAAATTATGTTGTTGCAGAAAAGATTGCAATGCAGCCCACAGAATAGCAGGGAAATGAACAAGTTTCTGTTAGTCCCAGAATATAAATGCAGTGATAGTGTTTATTAGTTCACTCTTCGAATCAATGCAACTGTTTCAGAGGAAGTATGACTTTGTTTCTTATTCTTGATTAGAATCATTCCAGTAAATTTAATGCTGGTCAAAATTGTCAGATTGAATAGCCGTGAAAGATTGTTTTATGTCATAAAATGTTTATTACTTTTATTTATTGTGTCTTCATCCTGCTGACAGAATTAAGATTACACCACAGATTCTGTTTGCCCATGGGTAAAGATCACAGGAACACAAGCAGTAGGATTTGGCTCCACATCTTGAATTTTCAGGTCAATGTTATTCCACAACCCAAACCTACTCTTTTGAAATCTGTGAGGTCTATGGCTACAGCATGTGCAATAATAAGCAAATGCAGAATTTTCTTGTAA
Source organism: Alaudala cheleensis (assembly GCA_013398995.1). Lineage (NCBI taxonomy): Eukaryota > Metazoa > Chordata > Aves > Passeriformes > Alaudidae > Alaudala > Alaudala cheleensis. Next base: position 1,155,547 of record VWYE01003025.1, on the reverse strand, counting down.
ACAGTGTGAGATGTTTACTTTGATTTTCTGCATATCTTTCAGCATATGTATTCTGCTTGTCTAGAATTTAAGAGTAAAGACCAGACTATCGACTTTCACTGTGAAAGCTGTTACTGTATTACAAACCTTCCCAAATGTTTTTCTTTTACCTTCACCCTAAAAAAAATCAAAAGTTCTTCTCAATCCTTCTGTTCTTCATTCAGAGATGACAATGAGTAAGAATATGATGAGCTGAAAGACATGAATGACACACATCAAGGGAGAAGGAGGAAACAAAACAAATCACTGAAAATAAAATCAAACGAGATGCAGATATTTAATATTTAACTTTTTAACATTGAAAGATGTGAAAAAAATTAAAGACAGAATAAGACTGAAGGAAAATAATGGATGTTAAAAGACTTCCTAAAAATGGAGCATTAAAACAGAAAAAAAAAACAAACCAGAAATAGCTTGTAAATTGTAGCAAAAGAAATCAGATAAGCTTTAACTGAAAGTCACTAATTAGCAAAATTTTTATGTACTCATCTCACTCTTTAATTCCATTTGACATAAAAATGTCAAATAGAAAAAAAAGAATGGCAGCTAACAGTCAATAAGTTCACCTAACTTAGTCCACAAACGTCCCATGGAACAAAGCCTAATCCAGAAGAATGCTGAGTCTTCAAGGTTTTCTGACCTCAATGGTTGAGCAATTGGGCATGATCTGACATTGTACTTTGTGCAGAGCTTGCTTGGGCTGAGTTCCTTAGAGGAATCAAGGAGGAGGGGGATTTTTCCCCTATACACAAGATGCATATAGTCTTCTTCTGATTGACTTTTTCTTGTATTTTAAGAAGGTAGAGAATAAAAAAGGGAGCTATTTGCAAGGTCGATGCATAAATCAGAAAGGCCAGGATCTTAAGGCAAGTTGCTGTAGATGAATGGTGTGCATGGATATTCCAGAATATATTTGAGGACAAAAAAATATATTCCTAGAATCATAAATTGTTATGGTTGGAAAAACTTTTGTGATCATCAAATCCAACCATCAAGCCAGCACCACCATCATGTTCAACACCAAGCCATATCCCAAAGCATCCACATGTTTTTTTTATCACTTCCAGAAATGGTGGACCACACAACCTCCCTGAGAAGGCTGTTTGAAAACCTGGGAACTCTTTCCCTGAAGAAATTTTTCATGCATCTAATCTAAACCTCCTCTGGTGCAACTTGAGGCCCTTTCCTCTCATACTTCTTTTTTTTCCAGTATTGAATGAACTTGTCTTGGCCAGCAAGTTTCTGACACTCTTGTGTCAATAGCACTAATACAGCTTCTCCAACACAGCATCCTTCCTTCCTGGATGTCAGGCTTGGCCAGGTAAACTTGAACATTTGGTGTTCACAGAGGATGCTCTAAAGATTGGCAAGATATAGGGGAGCTCCCTCTGGGAAGTGTTCAACTGGAGTTAAACAAGACAGGGTCACTGCCAAGAGCTTTGGAAAAACAGCACGAAAGCAGGTGAAGGGAAAAAACAGAGAGAGAAATAGAGAATGCGATCATATTTTCTTTTTTTTTATGGGGAAAGATGTCAAACTGTCATGTTAGTCTCTGCTGAGGTTCTGAGCACGAACAGTTGCCAGGGTAACTGTTGTGCCAAGCCTCAGCACTTATGCATTTTTTCCATTGATAATTGCTAATGTGAACAAGTGCTGGCTTGCACTTTACACCTGCCTGCCTTGTAAGTCTACTTTAATTGGATGTGCCAAGATTGAGGAAAAAGTAATCTGGCCTTTCAAGAAAAGTGACAGATAGATGAAGTGTTGCTTAGGCCTTTACTGTAACAATTTGCTGACAAAATTGCTATGAATTGTCTTCCCTCAGTGCACATATACTGTCTTTGTTTATGGAATCAAGAGTTTAAGCTTCAAGGTTCATTATAAGTAATTATGCCATAAAGTTTTCAGGAATATCTTGGTGCTATGTGGTGAAATTCTACTTTAACCCCCAGAATTCAGAGTGTTTCATTTTATATGCATATATGACAACAGTTTTTCAAAGGGCTGGAGAAAAATGAGGAAAAACTCCAAAAACATTACCATCCCTATATATATATTTATGTATATAAAGTACTTTTAAAAAATGGTTCTAAGGAAAAACCCTGGAGAATGAATAGGGACAAGTTTTTAAAAATTCTTTTGCTGAAAGTTTGTTCCACAACCTCAGAAGTGATGTGGAACTTTGGAAGGATCAGTTTTTGAATGTCCTGTTCAAGATATTTTGAAGACTGATAGAGAACAGCAACATCTTAAATTCTTTAATAAGTTCCCCTGAAAAAATTCAGGCTGACAGCCAAAGAACTCAGGGATCACAGTTTTTTCCAGGACCACCACTCTTTTAACTATATGGTCTCTATCCGTATTTTGGACTACACTACAAAATTCTATCAATAAGGTTTAATTCACTACTAAGCTGCACAAGATTGTCACAAAAGGTATAAAAAAGTTATTAGAGAGCCTTCTTGTGCTGTTATTCCCTTTCTTTTTTCTCCCTTTTTTACTTTTTTTTTTTTTCTGATCATCAGGAGATTACAGCATTTCTATGCTTTTTATTTGCTTTTCAGAGCTGTGTGAAGCCCGGCCTGCTCCATTGCTTAGTGTATTCACTGTGTGTAACTGTCTTTCTTTGATGTTGATTTCCTAGTGCACTTAAATGAAGTTTCCTGAAACCAATATGCCAGAGCAAATTAATATATGAATAATACATTGTGCTTATTTTAGCAACTTTCATCAGAAGACCTCAAAGAACGGCATGAAGGATAGCACAGAGATTGCCTTATACCATTACAAGAAGGAAATGCTGTGATGTTGCACTTCTTACCTCAAATTGCACCACCAGTGAGGGTAGAAATAGGAGAAAACTATCCTACTTGACCAAAAATATCCTGTAAGTTAGACAGCATCAGATAGATCAGTAATTCTGACTGCATAACCTGACTTCATTCTGAGCCATGCCAAAGGTTTCATATGCATCTGTTTGCTCCTGTAGGACTGATTGAGGATTAAAAGGTTACAGGGCAAGGCAGCACACAACTACTCAGCCCAACCCACCAAGCTGCTTGGCAAGATAGAGAATTAGAAGTGAATTAGTGGAATCCCAAACCTACTTTATAAAGCACTATGAACGTTAGATAGGCCTTTCATGTTCAGAAACAATGTGGAACCAGAGGAATTTTTGTTAAGATGTTGGTTAAAAGCTTAAAAAGGGGAAGCTGCTGAAACTGCCCAGGAGAGCAGAGGATTTCAAACACCTTACTTAGGATTCTTTTAATCCATGTTTTCAGTGATAATAATTTACTTATGCAATGAGATAGACTCACGAGGCTAAACTTTCTCTCATATTTCTGCTTGGTCACAGTGTCATGGATATGAGAGACATTGGAGGTTAACAGAAGTAAATGAGAGTGCCATGTGGTTACCACAGTTGAGAAGCCCCAACTGTAGTGAAGTATTAGCTGGATGTGCTTTGATTAGTGGCTGCTGCACATAGAAGTGTAAAATGTCATGCTATGGGTTAGCAGTGCTGACCAAAGTTTAGGAGTTCATCAGCGTTTACCCTATCACACTTTCCAATGTCATCAGAAAGGAATTTGATTTGCTTTTCAGTGAAAAAATTGACCTAGATTTTCAGCCTCACCACGGAGATGCTTATAGAAGCATCTTTAATGGAGTTTATCCACAATGATTGTGACTAAACTGGAGCAGCTAAAGTGTAATATAGTGGAGAACTGCAGTGCAATAGCCAATGTTGGTCTAATGACGAAGAAAAATAAATTGTAGAATCAAGTTCCTTAAACAGATTATTTTAATTTACACAACAATCAGATAAAAAGGTACGACCTTTTTAAGTCTGCATTATAAGTGTAGTCACATTGGGTGTTTTAGAGTGGTCAGTTTTAATTTCATTTTGTAGTCTATCAATCTGAAAATATCACAGCAGAGAAAACAGAAAAATAGATGGGCTCTGACTTCACAGTTTAGAAGGAAAACGTTGTTTAGAAGGAGATGTATGATTCATTCAGCTTTCCAAAGAAAATTAGGAAAAAAACTAGAAAGCAGACCAGGAAAATGTACTTCTTAGAAGTACTGTGGCTGCCTGGGGCTGATATCTCAATATCATGGTGCAAAAATCATATCTTGGCCTGTATCAATAATAGTGTGGGCAGCATGACCATGGAAGTGATTATTTTGTTACACTTGGCATTGTGGGGCTGCAGCTCAAGTACTAGTTTTGAGCCAGTCACTTTAAAAAGGACATTGAAGTACTGGAGTGGGTCCAGAGAATGACAACAAATCTGGTGAAGGATCTAGAAAATGTCTTTTGAGGAACAGCTTAGAGAGCTAGGGTTGTATAGCCTGGGGAAGAGGAGGCTCTGAGGGACCTTATACAGCTGCCTGAAAGGAGGATGAAGTGATTTGGAGTTCATATCTTCTGCCACATTTTAAGTGAAAAGATGAAAAGAAAGGGCCTTAAATTGTACCAGGGGTGTTCCAGGATAGATATTAGGAAAAAAAATTAACTGAAAGAGTGATTAGGCATTGGAATAAATTGTTGAGGGCAGTGGTGGGATCACTGACTCTGGAAGTACTCAAGAGGTATCTGGATGTGGCACTTAGAGATGTGGGCTAGGGATGATTATGGTGGTGGCAAATGGACTAGATGATCTTTAAGATCTCTGCCACCCTTTTACAATTTTGTGTTCAAGGCCAAGTTGGATGGGACTTGTAGCAACCTGGTCTAGTAGAACATGTCCCTATGGCAGAGGATTGGAACTAGGTATTATCTATGTCCCTTGCAAATCAAGCAGTTCTATGATTCTTTGATAAGAGGATAGGATTATGCCCCTGTTGGCATGTTAAGATAAGTCACAAAGTCAAGAAAGTTTATCAGCTGGGGTTGCAGCCATGGTGAGCAACAGGGATCAAACATTTACTGGCTTCTCTGCAGAGCTGGAGCTTCTGGTTTGGACCAAGAGCTCATGGTAGGCACAGTTTGTAAATTAACAGGATTCAGTTGTGAAAAAGTGGAATCTGTGTGTCATGGAAAGGGATCTTCAAATGAAAAGTTCAAACATACAGCATGAAACCTGACACATTTGTTTCTGTCTTTGTTCTCATGAGCGTATCTAACAGGGCTAACAAGATTGGGCAGGTACTTCAGTCTCTATTGAGTGATCTCCCTGTGATAGTCCTTTAATAAATCACCCTTCGATTTATGACTTGTAAAACTCAGTATAAGGTACACCAGTTCATACATTTCCCCCTTGTACAATTGAAGTCTAAGATATATCAGCAATGTCACTTATTTATGCCCTACAAATTTACCTGGGGGAAAGGCAAGGAACGACCCATGTCCAGTTTGGATAGTCCAGTCTCACTATGGTTTCCCTGGTAACTGCTTCTCACCACAAAACAAAAAGCCTCAGCAGGAAAAGGTGGGATCAGAAGTGGCTAGAAGGGGATTAGAAGTAGAGTATAGGTGTTTGACACTTTTCTGTATAATTAAATTCGGCACCACAAATAGCCTTTTGTTCCCCCATGAGGACAGGGTTTTCTGGCATGCATAGATAGATAGACAGATAGATAGATACTAGATAAATAGATAGATGCTACATTAGATAGATAGATAGATAGATAAATAGATAGATAGATAGATAGATAGATAGATAGATAGATAGATAGATAGATAGAATTAATGCTTTATCTCTCCTTTAACTCTGATACACTGTGTGAATGCAGTGGCTTGTAAGGACTATGTTGTTCCAGGAAGGACATCACTGTTGCTCGTGAAACAAGACGTTTAAGCAGGAATATTCAAAATTATTCTGTTTATTCATTTGCTTATTTGTTTGTTTCACAGCTGCTCTGACAGATTTTTTTTCTCATTTTATTTTTCATCTTTCCCTTCTCCAAACCCAAGTCAAGAATTTGCTTTTCCTCTGAGTTAAATAACAGCATTTCACCCCAACTGCTCATCAATTGCAAGTGCCCATTCAATTTTTGTTAGACTTTAGAGCTTTTTACTTGTTAGCATTAAACTGGCGCACAGCCATGTAGTCCCTGCAGTGTGAGAAGTAACTAAGGTCAACTTTTAAGAGCAAATCAAAAGAGAAAAGCACCACCAGTGTAGCAGGAATTAGAAAGAAAATAGAATGGAAGAAAATAAAGAAGGAAATCCTCTTAGATTTCAGAAGTCATCATCCAATTCTTTCAGTCACATTAGTGCAAGGTAGAGTACTTTCACTGAAATCCATGATGAAAAAAATACCAACCTTTTCCTTTAGGTACAGACTTCCACTGGCTTAAAATAATACACCTTTCTCTTAGCTATGTTCAGCCAACTGCCAGGATGTCCCTTCATAGTGATCCTGAATTCAAAGTCAGGCTATTGAAGTTAATACATCTTCTCCTTGATTTTAAGTTTTATATTAACCTGAAAGGCAGGGAGAGCTGAAAATAATGGAAACAATAATTCATAGAACTCAACTGATAAATTGTAACTCATTAAATCATTATAACTCTATGACATTCATAAGTGTGTACTCTGTTCTTGTTTTCTAGACTTTGTGAAAGGCCAGGACAAAAATACATTTTCCTGATTTCCACACTATTAATGAGAGGGAGAAGCAAACACTGACATAGTCACAAGTTATATAAGTAACATTTTGATCAAATAAATACACAAATTACAAGAAAGAAAAATTTTAACATTTTTCTGTAGAGGAGAACTTTTTCTAGACACATTTTCTTTCTGGTTCATCTTTTTTACATTCATCACCTTAGCCATGAAAGGCAAAGGCAGCATGTAGGCTTGCCTCTCTGAGTGTGGTTAGGTTTGAGGCCAAGACCCACACNAGGCAAAGGCAGCATGTAGGCTTGTCTCTCTGAGTGTGAAGGACAATCCAAAAAACTTCAGTGACAAATATTGTCCCTGTAAATGGCAGCCAGTGTGGTTTTTTTCCCAGGCAGTTTGCCTGGGGTTTTTACCCTTTTTTTTTTCTTTCTCTGATGACTGTCAATAACCCTCTGTCTAAAGCCTAACAACTGGGAAACAGGAACAGAACAAGCTGGAGCCAAAGATTTGCGGAAGTCTCCTTTACCTGTGAATTTATTTTGTGACTAGAGGTACTATTTTGTGACTTAGTTACTATTACCATTAAGAGGTGACTGAGCTTAAACTACTGGAAGGGCTTGGTCAATTTTAGATAATTCCTAAAATGGCTGAGTCACCATCTCTGGAACTGTTAAAAAAACATGCGGATAGAAAATATATATGGTTTAGTAGTGAACATAATGGTGGTGCTAGGTTGATGGCTGGACTTGATGAATTGAGAGGTCTTTTCCAACCTCACTTATTCCATGATTCTAAGGCTCAGGCACTGGGATAGTTAGGTTTGAGGACAAGACCCACATCAGATTTAGGTTCAGAGTTAGCATCAAAGTCTCCCAATTTCAGCTTCAGATGACAGCAAAGTCTGGTTGTTAGATCACCTCATATCATTTCTAGAACTTCTTAGGAACTAAGTGCTCTTATAATTTTGACTCCCCAGATAGCCAAAAGTAAAGGACTTGTTACTGCACTGACAACTTCAGGGAAAACAGGAAATACTCTTCCACTCAATGAAAACAAAAATTATCGGTGTTGTCCAATGCAGTTAGCCAGAATCTGGAAAGAAGAGCAAACGGCCTCAAGTTCTGTAAGGAGAAGTTTGGATTAGATGTTAGGAAAATACTTCCCTCTGGAAAAGGTTGTCAGGCATTGGAACAGGGTGTCCCGGGAAGCGGTGGATTGTCCCTCCTCAAAAGTGTTTTAAAAACATGTTGGTGTAGCACATGGGGACACAAGTTAGTAGTAGGCTTGGCACTGCTGGGTTGTCTGTCGGACTTGATAATCTTAAATATCTTTTGCAGCCTAGAAGGCTTTGTTTCTGTGGTTATATGAATCTGTCCAGCTTCTGTATCAAGACCATCTCTTATGTTGTTATAACAGTGTATGAAGATAAAATTATATCAGATGGGTCCTGACTAGAAGTTAAATGTTTTGGTTTTATATTAACACTGTGTATTACTTTTTAAAAAGTATATATCTATCTATTTGTAATATATGTATACATGTAAGTATGTGTATGTCTTGAATGTTAAGTATTTCAACCTTAAGTGGAGGGAGTATCTTTGCTGGCCTAGTGGGATACAGGATGGATAACAAAGGTTAACAGTTGCATTATGAGATAGATATTTTGATACTATTAGGTATACCCGGACCAGTTTTTTNGATCAAATAAAAAACAAATTACAAGAAAGAAAAATTTTAACATTTTTCTGTAGAGGAGAACTTTTTCTAGACACATTTTCTTTCTGGTTCATCTTTTTTACATTCATCACCTTAGCCATGAAAGGCAAAGGCAGCATGTAGGCTTGTCTCTCTGAGTGTGAAGGACAATCCAAAAAACTTCAGTGACAAATATTGTCCCTGTAAATGGCAGCCAGTGTGGTTTTTTTCCCAGGCAGTTTGCCTGGGGTTTTTACCCTTTTTTTTTTCTTTCTCTGATGACTGTCAATAACCCTCTGTCTAAAGCCTAACAACTGGGAAACAGGAACAGAACAAGCTGGAGCCAAAGATTTGCGGAAGTCTCCTTTACCTGTGAATTTATTTTGTGACTAGAGGTACTATTTTGTGACTTAGTTACTATTACCATTAAGAGGTGACTGAGCTTAAACTACTGGAAGGGCTTGGTCAATTTTAGATAATTCCTAAAATGGCTGAGTCACCATCTCTGGAACTGTTAAAAAAACATGCGGATAGAAAATATATATGGTTTAGTAGTGAACATAATGGTGGTGCTAGGTTGATGGCTGGACTTGATGAATTGAGAGGTCTTTTCCAACCTCACTTATTCCATGATTCTAAGGCTCAGGCACTGGGATAGTTAGGTTTGAGGACAAGACCCACATCAGATTTAGGTTCAGAGTTAGCATCAAAGTCTCCCAATTTCAGCTTCAGATGACAGCAAAGTCTGGTTGTTAGATCACCTCATATCATTTCTAGAACTTCTTAGGAACTAAGTGCTCTTATAATTTTGACTCCCCAGATAGCCAAAAGTAAAGGACTTGTTACTGCACTGACAACTTCAGGGAAAACAGGAAATACTCTTCCACTCAATGAAAACAAAAATTATCGGTGTTGTCCAATGCAGTTAGCCAGAATCTGGAAAGAAGAGCAAATGGCCTCAAGTTCTGTAAGGAGAAGTTTGGATTAGATGTTAGGAAAATACTTCCCTCTGGAAAAGGTTGTCAGGCATTGGAACAGGGTGTCCCGGGAAGCGGTGGATTGTCCCTCCTCAAAAGTGTTTTAAAAACATGTTGGTGTAGCACATGGGGACACGAGTTAGTAGTAGGCTTGGCACTGCTGGGTTGTCTGTCGGACTTGATAATCTTAAATATCTTTTGCAACCTAGAAGGCTTTGTTTCTATGGTTGTATGAATCTGTCCGGCTTCTGTATCAAGACCATCTCTTATGTTGTTATAACAGTGTATGAAGATAAACTTATATCAGATGGGTCCTGACTAGAAGTTAAATGTTTTGGTTTTATATTAACACTGTGTATTACTTTTTAAAAAGTATATATCTATCTATTTGTAATATATGTATACATGTAAGTATGTGTATGTCTTGAATGTTAAGTATTTCAACCTTAAGTGGAGGGAGTATCTTTGCTGGCCTAGTGGGATACAGGATGGATAACAAAGGTTAACAGTTGCATTATGAGATAGATATTTTGATACTATTAGGTATACCCGGACCAGTTTTTTCCCATTGGGTGTATATCAGTAATCCTATCTATAGGTCCAGGAATGAAGGCTCAATGACCTTACTACAGACAAATATAAAATTTGTGTTGGTGTGTAATATGCTACAATTGAAATAAAAATGTACATCCTGTGGATAACAGCTCAGAAAATCTGCTGTATAAACCCATGATATAAAAAGATGGTGACTTCCTAAAAGCTCTTTGAATCAGCGACACAAGATGAGCCTTCAGTTCTGTTGTGTTGTCTCAGTTTGACACTCATTAAATGTTTTACAACACTATGATCTCCTCATAGCAAATATAATTAAACTTCCTTTCCTCTGGCACTAAACAGAACTTCATTATTACTTTCTAATTCCATAACTGTACAAGAGAAATTAACTTTCTGAAATTTAAAGTCTTTAAGTCTTTTTCAAATTTCAGTTTTTCTTCCTCTTTTATTTTTTTCTTCTTTTTTTCTGGTAGGATGGACATATTTCTTTTTTTGGAAAATAAGATGTTCTCTGCTTCTGGGACACTGGTGAAAATCTTTAATTAAGGTAAGAGAAATAATTTCAGATTTTCTACAATTACACAGTCTTGCAGTCTCTCATGGCTTGAGAAGTCATGCCTGTAATTCTCTTTCTATGCTTCTTTATTTGTATTTCTTTTAGAAACTCAAGTTACTTTCTTACATTTTTAATGACATAAAAACTGAGTTGTTACAGGAGCTTATTTAGCTAAACCAGTACCTGTGGGCCTTTTGGGTTTGTTGTTAGAGATACCATCACGGATTTAAATTCCACCAACCTGTGGGAATAGATTGCCTTTCTAAAGAAAACAATTCTTTTTGTTAAGTAATTCACCCTGCAGGAATTTTAAGGCCTGAGGATCTAAATCTGATTTTGGAACACTTTACAGTTAGCATAAAATTTGAAAAACAGCTTTATAAACTAGGACCCTTCACTCCCACTCAAATAAAAGAAGACTTATGGGATTTGCAAGTTTTGATCCCTCCACCTCTAAACAACTAATTTAAGAATTGATCTCTAGGCCACATCATTTTCCACTGAGATTCATTTTCTACTGTAGCTTGCATTTGAATAGGCAATGTTGATGTATTAAGACTAAATTACACACTTCTTTCTAGAGGCATGGATTAACAAACATAAAATTGTAGCATTTTAAAGGAGTGGAGTACACAAACTGCCAACTCAAACTGCCAATCTGGCTATCTCTTGTAAGGGCTTTTTCAAACCCTTGCTCTAAGCAGCATTGTGAATCAAATCAAATTATTAAATCAAAGATAAATGCAGGAATGATGGGAGGCCAGTTCTCAGAAACAGAAGGATTTACCAACCTCTTTTGCTCTGTGTGGTGGGATTACAACCAGCAGATACAGCACGGAGTTTGTCCGGCAGCCTGCTCAGTTTTCTCTACAGCTCATCACATCTACAGCTCGCAGTGCACTGGCTGCAGGAAAGGGATGTAGGAATATTGTTTTCTTTTGATATTAATCAGAAAAACAGGGTTTTTTAAGCAATTATATCACTGAAGCACTGTTCAGGCTTCTTAAAGAAACTTTTTAAGCATTGCACATACACAAAATAACAAAAAAAATCAGCGGTATTTACTGAACTAAATACAGATATGGAGGTATGTAAGATGTGACCAATTCTTGACAGATTATTTTGTCACGTAATAGACTTGTCTGTTTTCAAGAAAATCTTATAGACTTTATATTTCTACAGTTGAATTAATAAGACACGAGTTTTGCTGGCTGCTGTTGTCTGGGATCACCTTTTCTGCATGGTGTTGGCATGGTTAACATTGTTATATTGATGTCCAGTCTCAACTTCATTAAGGGTTTGGCTGCTGGATGCTTTTGTGATGGTTTGCTTAAGAAGACTGTCATCATTGTTCAATTATAGTTTATAAGGAAAATACCTAAGGTTACATAGGTGCAAATATGTTTATGTATGGGCACCACTATACGCTTTCTATGCAGCCTATAGGTTGCAATTGGTGTTAAAACGATGAATGAACCCATTCTTTACAGAAAGTTGCATATTATCGGTTGCTTTTCTATTTAGTTGCAAATTAAATCCTCAGTGGCATAGCATCTAGAAATGCCCTAGTCAGGCCCTTTGAAATTTCTATGAGAAGAAAAAAATATTCAGCAAAGGCTACATTTCATCCTAAAAATACTCAAAAAAAATCAGAAGTATTTTCTGAGTTCTTCAGTTCCTTTACCCACTGTAATCAAAAATGCATTTTGCTGATATATTTTGTTCATGTATTTAATTTTGTTGGTCACATTTCATTATGTCTTTAAGTGCAAGTTAAGTTGATTGATGCAAATTGACTGATTATACCCAGGTTCTAACCCAAGCCTCGGAACAGTTGTTAGCAGATGCTGAGAATCTTGTGCCCTTACTCTACTTCAATGCATATGCCTGCATTTCAGATGATATTTCTGTAGTCCTGTGTGAAAAAACAAACTATCATTCCTTGCTGAACTAGATCCACAGCTCTGAATTATCAGTTCTTAGCAGCCTTGTGATATCTGATAATTTACATGTAATGTGTGAAACTGGAAATGTGAATTTAAATGTAAATATATCAAAGCATCTTCTGACTGAATCTTAACTTCTTTATATAACCTCAACACCAGTTTACACCTATCAACCTTCTATTATTAAAATTAAGCATAAATTTATATCCACTGCTTTAATAAAATGTATCACTCTATTTCTTTTAAGCAGCATAAAAGTAACTTCTGACTGTTTCTGTTGGCAGAAGTTTGAGTGGCAAATTACTATTAAGAAAAAAAGAAAAGGGCCATAGAGTTTGCAAACTCACATTTAGTGAAAAATTCTGAAAAGCACAAAGATGGAACAGCATAAGATTTTAATTGTAGGATAAAAATTGGAACAATTGTACTTTTGCAAAAACAATTCCCTTGTTTTTAGCTGTGTGAACTAGTGAAACATCAGAGATTTTCAAGATGCTGCTTTCAAAGAGTGGTTAGAAAGCAATCTCTTATAAAATGCATTTAACCTCTGGAGTCTGAGCATAGTCCCTGCATGCCCACCTGAAACAGCATGCAGCAAAATCATGCAAACTTCAGGTGATTATTTTCCTAAAGCCAGAACTTAAGTTAGACCTACCTTAAGAAGAAATAGCTGTTAAATATGAAGCAGAATCAGAACTATGGAACTAAAATAAGACAAGATTCCTAAAATAAAAGCAATTTCAGACTTTAAATGAAACCTTATTTTATTCTGGTAGAGGCTATTCAGAGAATTTCTGGTGATTAAAAGGCATTCAGCCATGAATGGAAGGAATGCATTCAAGCCTCAATGTGTTTTATTGCCAGGCTTTTAAAGACCCTGAATCCCAGCCATAATGGTGAGTGACAGCACTCTCTGTGTTTTGTTAGAGAGAGAGGCAAGGCAGAACACCACAGGTTTTATCATATGGATCCCACTCAGATGGCAGTGAATATAGTGTACATGTAGACTTATAACCTGATTTTTTTTAAGTTGAATCATCAAATGAAGCCTAGTTGTAGCATTAAACATCTAGTCTGTTTGAGACTATTTAATGGAAAATACGCATAACTTTAGTGGTGAAAATAAATTCATAAACTCCTGTCCTTGAAAGGAACATGGATCTCTCTACTATCTTCCTTCTTGAGATAACAAAACCAGAAAATAAGAAAGAAAAAAAGTAACAACATCAAAAAATGTGCTTTCTCATTGCACAGAAGCAAATAATTTTACATGTAACGGTAGGAGAATCTCTGCATATTTTACTGAAGATATAGATAGTCAACATCATTCAGGTACTGCCAGAGGAAGTGACAGTGTCCTCTTCTGGGATGCATTGTTGAAATATTTCTGTCACTGGATGCCATCTGGTCCATCACAAAACAAACCATGTTGCATTTCAGAGGTATCTATTCATAGTTCTTCCTAAGAACATAGTTGCTGACAGAATGGGCCAATATGCAGGAGGGAAGGAACATATGGGAAGCACAGATTCCAGGATACCTTTCTCCAAAGGTAGTGTCCTGTACTTCCCTGAGTTACATCACCCTGAAATATTGCCTGTTTGATATCTAGAGTCCAGTGATAAACAAAAGCCATGTCTTCACAGTGTCTTCTGACAAGCAAAGTTTAATTTCAGTTATAAAACAAGACAAGAACTTGTTAGACGATGCTGGGTGTCTCCCCTGAATGCACATGGATATTTGTGGTCCTTGTACCCTGTGAAGTTAAGTAACTGCTTTCCAAAGGGGAATGGGCTGGGTATGGCATCATGGTGCTTCCAACCCTGGGCCACAGTGCTGACTGTGGATACTGAAAACATTGTGATGACTTGGTGTTGTTGGAACAATTTTCTGTGAGAAAATACATTTTATTTGAAACCCAGAAACTTAGAAAAAATATTTATTTTGGCTTCCAATTAGTGTAGACATTAAAAGAGGGAATATGAATTTCTTGGAATTAAAATGTACAGAGCAATGAACAAAACATAAATAAAGTACGTTGTTTTGGCAAAAGCAGACATTTTAACTGAAATTGAAGTACTCTCAGCATTCTTTCTGTAACAATTTTATTCTGGTCAGAATTTTAAAAAATACAAAAATTCTCTTTGCACAGAATTTGTTTGGTATTCAACTCCATTCCACAACAGATCTGAAAGTTCAGATTTTCTTTTCCTGTCTTGATCACAAGTGTGTCTCTTGCCAACTAAAGAGGCATCAGGGCACCCTAGAAGATGAACTGTTTTCTGCATGACTGGAAGCCAGACTTCACCCAGTCATTTTGAGCATGGAGCAACCTGGTCTAGTGAAAGGTATTCCTGTCCATGGCATGGGGGTTGCAACTAGAAGGTGCCTTTCAGCTCAAACCATTCTATGCTTCTAAGGAATTGTGTAAGAAGAAACTTGGCTGCCTCAGACTCTTTCCAGACAGAGAGTTCAGACCTTTACAGTGCTAAGATATCTGACTCTATGCCAGACAGTAATTTCAGAAAAACATTGAGGCAGACAATCCAGCCAATGCCTTGTTCAGCAATCTTTCAAGCAGAACATTATGAGGGAGTCTGAGTTATCCCTGTTTCTTGTGAGTAAGAGGGGACTTGTGAGATGCAGTGGGGGAGGTGGCAGCCAGCTTCCAAACAGGAAAATGGGTTTGAAGCTTTATGACAGAGGGGGTTTTGGGCTTTTATTTGGGGTTTTTTTTGTGCATATTTGTCCTTTTTTAAATCTAATTTTGCTGGCTGTTATCAGCAATGATGACTCCATCTATCACAGGGCAATGGCTTAGCTGCAGTACTTTTAAAATAAAACTAAACCAAGACATTGCCCCAGAAAAACAACATTGTTTATGAGTGGTGTGATAAAACCAGAGATCATGTTATAGCAAGTAACACATCACAATTAGGGCTGACTGGTTTGTTTATCAGCCTTACCATAATAGGTCTCATTATTTCTTTCACTACTAAACCTCTGCACTATGATTTTCTGACAGTATCTAGAACTGGACTTTGTGACACAGTTAGTACTTTCTGGCTTTCTACATTCATTATACAGCAGTGACATAATAAGTAATATGTATGTATATATACATACATACACATACATATATAAAAACTGAGTTATGATAATTGATACTTTGCAGTTGTTTTATTGTATTAAATTTCTGCTAATATATCGAACCACAGCATATGTACAATGTCATTGTCTCCCTTGGGTTTTATATGAAGATTTGTATAGATGAGACATATGATTTAATTATATACCATGATGTACTGTATTCTCATTTTTTCCATTCTTGCATATGCAATACAAAAACCTTTTTAATATACTTTCCAAGGGAGCTTTTCCTGCACTTTCTATTCAAACTCTTTGTTCATACCCTGTTTATTTCTAATGACAGCTTTAGACATAATTTTGTACATTTAAGTAGATATGGAGAATTAAAGTATCAGATAAGTATCTGGAATCAGATTCATTATTTGTATGACCCCCTCAAATAAATTTAAAATAGAGAAAGATCTGAAGAAAACAGATCTTTTGCCACATTTCTACCTTTTTCAAGTCTATAAAGTTCATGAAATAAGGTATTTTGAGACAGATCCTGAGGTGTGGATGTAACATCAGCTATTTCTTGTTCTTATATATCATATTTTCCTGACAAGAAATCGGGTATTTTTGTGATGAGGTTTTGTTATGTGGTTGTCAGACAAATAATATCAATTCTTGCACCTGCATTCCAGCAGGACACAAGTGGAATAGATATTTAATGGATATTGCTACTTCTGCTTGGCAAATGCAGCCCTGTTTGATAGAATTTCAATTTTGGTAAAAAGTTATAAAAGAGTAATGAATCTTCTGCTATGAAAGCAAGAATGTTTAAAGGTGGCTAATGCTATTACCGCTGCATAGAAAATCTGGTTTCTAAACTCTTTATTTCCTTGTGTCTGTGGGATGTGACAGGAGAAGGTGATGACTGCTGTTAAAGGGAGACATCCGTTACAGCGCTGTTCATAAATGCAGTTTGTTCAGCAATAATGTCTTATCTCTCTGCTTCTTCCTTTCTTCAAAGGGCAGCTTCTTCGGGATGTTCTGGTTTTCAAATTTCTTTACTGCTTAAAGTACTTACATGGTGACAAGCAGGGCCTATATCACCACTCTGGCCCATGGAGTGTTTCAGGGGATCTTGCTTACTCGAAAGCAAGACATGCTAAAGGGATAATCAAGATAGCTAAAAGTACAAACTCCGCTTGATAGTGGGCTTAAGCATTTTAAATAATTCTGTTTTTCAATTTTATTCCTATGAAAATTTTAGCTGTAAACCCTGGCTACAATAATTAAAAATGCATGGGGATCTCCAGTGAGCTCTCTCCCTCAGTTTATTTCTTTGTTTCGCATTTTGTTGGAGTATATCTATTAAAACCTCATTTTGTCGTTACTTTGCCAAAACTGCTGGCTCAAACTGCATTACGAGTTGGTTGTGTATCCATGCCTGATGTGCTGTACATTGGCCCATACTGGATGCTCATTGCTGCTGGAGAGGTACTTAGTTATCAGACAAAAATCCCTACTTGCAAAACTATTTGCTAACCTGAGCTTCTATCAAATAACCGTTATAAATTATTTACACAAGTAATACAGTACATTTGAGTAGTTAGTGTTTAACTTCATAGGATTTTTAATTAGTCTAGTAAAAATAGTTTTCAGGATTTTTTACTATACTGTTTGATTTGTGAATTTCCTGTATTAATACCTTCTTGAACAGCTTTCCCCTAATTTTCACTTCTTCAGTTTTCATTAAAGGAAGTGTTAAAAAATTGTTTTGTTAATTATAATTGACTAAGATTATACATCACACTTACACTGTTCTCTTTATTTCCCAAAATGTGTAAATATATTGTTATATATTTTTTCTGTATAATATGAATAAAAGCAATACTTGACAGGGAAGAATTTGCACACCTTGGCCAAATCACTTTCTATCAAGTGGCTTCCAGGCAGTACTGGGAAGTGAGCACAGCAAGCAGTGATTCCCAGGATGCAGTTTGAAGGCTGGGTAGTTTTGTTGGCAGTGCAGAGGGCTGTTTCATCCTAGCTGGCCTCTAGCAGAGGCTGGTGCTGAACACATCCAGGCCACATTCAGCGATGGATATTCATGGGCTGGGGTCATGCTTGTTGACTGCTGCATTGGCACATAACAGAGGCCTTTGGGGCTAACCAACACATGCCCTTAGAGGTCTGTTTACAATTTCTTTAATTACCCTGTGCACTAAGGTAGAGGCATTAACATCATTACCTTCTGAACATCTTGCTTTGAATTGCTTTGTCAGCTATTTTGGAAGGACAACCATTTTGGGACCTGCCACAGGCATGGCAAAATCTTCCTGACAATGATCGGAATAAGCTTCATTGCTCCACAGAAATGAAAAAAAAATTGAGCCCAAAACATTGAATGAACAATTTGTTGCATGAATAAAACATGAACTTACAATAAAACTTCTCCATAGTTCTTCCAACATTTTGCCAAGCTTCTAAAGCTACCTTGTAGGTTTTGTTATTTGCTCAAGGGACAGCATGCTCTAAAGAGTTATTTTCTCTTTTTTCCCTTTTCTGTGTGACAACTATTACATCTATCAAGAAAAATTGCTTAGAAGAGGTTGTTTCCTCTGTAGTACAAGATGTTTTCCCTTCCTGGTGCAGCTGCCCATCATTCCCTGTAACTGGGTAACGTGAGGTCACGTGAGACTGGATGACTGTGTCACTTCCACTACTTCTCTAAAATTACTTGAGCATTATTCCTCTTACATTTCATTAGAATATTTTTGCCTTAAGGGTTCACTCTTCCTTCTTTTGCTTACAGCTTTGTCAGCCCAAGTGATATGTATTTTTTATGAGCTCTGTGTTATGAGAAGTAATGCATAATGTATAATGTAAAACCTTCTAGGATTTTTGCAGATTTGCATGCTGTCTACATATAACATGCAATTGTTATTAAACATTCTTCAGTGAAGGAAATTGAAAAAAAAATACACTTCCTACTTGATAATTGGAAGGAATTTTGTCACGAAAAATTTTAAATAACATAAAAAATGTAATAATTTAATGTCAAGATCTGTGTAATTAACCCATTCATAAGTAACTGTGCAAATCCAGTTTAGCGACCTACTGCAAAGCATGACCAATGTGCAATTATGCTTTAATTACAACTTAATTACATAGATATAACAACATCTGAATTTTACTTATACATTTTTCAAATCATAGTAATTAACCTTGCAAGTTTAGGTTTTACCTTGCAACAATAACATGCATGACCTGGTTAAGTTCAATTTTTCTGCTCTTACGCTTACTTCTTACCAAAAATCTTGCATAAAATGCTGACATAGGATCATTCACTAGCCAATTTAAATTGAGAATTCTTTCAACGCAGTTTGTAAACAATACTTAACTGGAAAAAATATAAATATGTCTATTTATTTCTAATTTTAAATTTTGGCCATAAAATATTAAGAGGTGAGATCTTATGTTAAGAAGGTTTCTATTGCAGACATTTTCTTTATTGGGTTGAAAACTAAGGTTTGGCTTCATCTTTCCTAACTCTAGATACCTAAGATGGATAAATTCCACTTCCTTTTTCATTTTCCATAGAGAGAACAACTTGACTAGCTTTAGGTATGATATGTACTTTTTAAGAATGGTCTTCCCAGTCTTGCCCACTGACTTCCTAAGCTGGCGAATGACAAAGCAAGTTTTTCCCTGTGCATCTGTGTCCTTCTCCTCAACAGCTATCAGCATCCATAAGCCAAATAGTCTAACAAAAGTGCACAACAAAAACAAGCCTACAAGGATTGTGAAGTAGCACTGGCTTTTCAAAGTCCCAGTGCCTATTGTCTATATCTTAAGATTTAAAATTGATAATAACATCATTTAAATATTTATTACTTTATTATTAATATGAAACATTGCCCTTTATTCAAAGGGATTTTTAATATTATTTGAAATTGTTTTGAAACATTTTTTGTTTTCAGATGTATAGGAAGAAGGAAAAGGGAAGTCTAACGTCCTGTCATCAGAGAGATTCATCCTTATGTTTCTTGTTATTGTTGCACAAAATTGCTAAATGCTGTACATGAAACAACTGTTTCTAGACAAACCCAGAGATTAAAGGTGTATCAAATGAAACACAGGTATAGGAGAGGAGTTGAAAGTGAAGTAATCCTGATTAATGCATTGAGCAGCATTTTCAGAATAAGTCTTACCTAAATGTTACCTTTATTATTATCCAAACCAGACTCTCGGTAGATATTTTAAAGTCATGTTTCATGCTTTGTTGTCACAGATTTTCTTTTTATAAAAGTAGCTTAAAGTCCCTCTGCTAAGAATATCCTAAGTTGGACTCCATCAGAACGACACTATATCTCTAAAGAGGGGCAGTGGGCAGGGTGTTAGGTGTAAGAGCTTTTGAACCTGCACATGTGTTACCAGGAGCATCTGAAAGTCTAATCATGGCATGTTGTACATCCTTTCATTTCATGAGTCTATTTGTTCACACCTAATCAATGATGTAATTTTAAATAATCAGATTAGTACATTTTGCCTCAGGAACAAACAGCAATTCAAAGAACTGCAGACAC
Source organism: Alaudala cheleensis (assembly GCA_013398995.1). Classification (NCBI taxonomy): domain Eukaryota; kingdom Metazoa; phylum Chordata; class Aves; order Passeriformes; family Alaudidae; genus Alaudala; species Alaudala cheleensis. The sequence goes on along the minus strand of VWYE01003025.1, from coordinate 1,135,541 downwards.
AGTAGTATTAACAACAAGGATCAGTGATTTCTTATTCCACATGATGACAAAATTCAATTTGAAGTTACCATATTTTATCATAAAGGGAAATTAAAAAAAAATGATATGTGAGTATGTGAGTTTCACATCCATATATCTACTGTGCTACCAAGAAAGCAAAAAAAACCAAAAAAATAAAAAGCACAAATGAGAAAACAGTAATTTTATGAAGATGGGGAAGAAAACTGCATTATGTATTTTGTTATAGGAGCACATTCATTACATTTTTTAGATATCTGTATATGCTGCTGTTTTCTCAATGCCCATCATGTTTTTAACTAACCATGAAATAATGTCATAACAGAAGCAAATGCTTGTTCTTAAACCTTTATTCACCCACATCAATAAATCTGAGAGAAAGAGTTTTCCTGTGGAGAAAAGTACACTGAAGAATAAATGGGTTCATGTGTTAATTTTTTTTCTTTCTCCTTGAGTTTCAATTTAATAGACATATCTTTTTCTTCTAGGGTAAGCACATGGGATCTGACTAAAAATATTTTTATTTTGCTGTTCACTGGAAATGCCAATGATTATTCATGCACAAATTACAAATGTTTGGAATAATTATGTTCGTTACAGTATACACATAAGTTTGAATTAATGCAACTAAGCTGGTGGTATAGCCTTTTAAATACATAAAAACTATGTTTATGTTAGGAAGAAAAAGGGGCTTCCTGACTGCCACAAAAAATATCTCAGTAGAAATTGATCATTAATAAATTTAAGCTGGTAATTAAATGATAATATTTAACCTTTAGAATGGTGAGGTTTCAAAGCTGTAGTGTCATCACTGGGTGAAATTAAATCAAGTTCAATTTATTTCTGAAAAAACATCAGAAACAGGTTGTGGTTTTGATAGTGGGTGGATGAAGTCAGTGAGGCAGGAGTTGTCCTCTTCAGTGTCTCAGCAAGATCAAAAGGGACACACTTCTGCATTAGAAGCAGATGCACAATCATAGCATTAGTAGCTATGATTCAGGAAAATAACCAATAGTTTATTTCTGATTACAAAAAATGTTGTAGTAAAAATGATTCATGAAAAGCATGCTGGATACATCTGAATCTGCCAACTGAAGTAAATAGATTGGTGGAAGGGGAGAAAATGCTGATGGAAGCACAACAACCTGATTAGGTCAAACACACCAGGAAAGGAACATTTCAAGGAAGGAGGTTTTCATTTCAACTTTTTTTTTTTTTCCTTCGGGTAAATTCCCTGAAGTTTCTTGGTTTTTTAGCATTTTATGTCTGACCTGCCTCTTAAGTATATAATACAAACCAATTAACACTCCTCTCTTGTTCTCTTACGCACAGTGGTTTTAGAAACAGGTACAGCCTGATTCAAAGACCTCTGAAGGCAAAGGACAAACTCGCATTAAGCTTTGGCAAAATCACCCACCTCTTGCAGCATAAGTTGAACAGTGCACTGACATGTATTTTCATTTAATCAGGGTTAGTTTTAGTGAACTTGCTGCACTCTGAAGTCAAACTCTCCATGTATTTTTATATCTACACATTCACAAGTTTCCTATATGCTTAAACTTTTGAAAAGTGTAATTATGAAATATAACTGTTTGCAGTTCTCATCTCCTCATCTTCTGACTCAGCATAACAGGAAGGAGTGAATGTAAAAAATGGTCATTCTGTAATATCTGTCACTGCCATAGCCAAATGTATCAGATCACAGTAAATTTGCCCATCAGTGTGCACATAGAAGTGCATTTCCTGTAAGTATCCCTGGAAAACATTTCCTAGCTACAGGTTTTGAATTAATCAATCAACTTTTGTTTTTATAGCACCATTCTGGAAAATCCACTCATAGCACTTGCAGTAATAGAGATAAGAAAAACAAATCCATACTCTCCATTTAAGTCCAAAGCATCTATCTTCTTAACTACATTCACTTAAAACATTTCAGCTGTGGAACTACCAACAGCTTTATACTTTTAGGAAATCTTTAACCACAAACAAATAGACACAGGAGACAATAAAAGTATCAGAATTACAAAAAAGAATGTGGAGTCAACTGGAGCTTTGATTTGACCCTACAAATCATGTCTTTAATAATTTGGGAAAATTAGGAAATATTGTGAAGTCATTTCTGCAGGCCACAGTGTGGCTGCTGAACGGCAGCTGTGGGATTAGTCAGTCACCCACAGATATTGGCAATGGGATGTCTTCAGCTGACCTAGGATCTTTTCAAGGTCATGAACAATAAAAAGGTCTCTTATGGCTCCAGTCAACTCAACTGTTCAGGACCTGACCACTCATGGCCTTTAAATGTCTGTTTCTCTCTTTCAACTATTAAAGGTGTTGAGCTTTACTTGCTCTGGTGCAGATGCAGACATCTACAGAAACCTCATCTGCTTACTAAATGAGTTTTGGCATGACATCATAGTGAAGCTTCAGTTTAGCAATGAAAGAGGAAAGATATCCAGCAAATCCCACATCAGACCTGTGTAGTGAGATATTAGTGTCATGAGCTTGTGTATTTGATAGTAGTGTGCAATGCCATTAGAGTATTGGAAAAAAAATAATGCCACGAAATGACGAAGTAGAAGTATTCACCAACTTAGATAAGATTTTGTCATTTTTTTAGAGGAACTAAAATGTCGATACCATTATTTCCAAATATAAATAAGATGGAAACTTACACAAAGTTCACAGAGGTGCCTAAATGCATTCAAAAAGTAGTTCCTCAGTAAAATAAGGTGCTAAATGGATTGAATGCAAATCACATGCCAGGTTTTATCAGATGATTCATTGAACCCTATTCCCACAAGTCATCCAGGGAAAATGACTAAGACATGGAGAGCAGAGCTAGAGCCAATGCAGACGTACAGCTGGGCAGCTGCAGAGATATGCAGGAGAATAAAATGGAGGAATTTCTCATATGTGCAATACTCAAAGAGATCAACATTTTGGGATCCAATGTGGAGTTCAAATCCTTGGAGAACTGGAGAGGAAGACCTCTGACCTCTAAAGCAAATTTTCTGCTTCTCTTCATCTCACTGTCTCCTTAGCTGTTTTGCAAAACTTGTTCCTCTCCTGAGTTGTGCCTGATTTGCCCTCCAAGCACCACGCTCCTCATTGTTTTGTGTTCACTGTATTTTATATTTCAAGCTTCCCTTGTGCCAGTAAAATCGGGGAGGGCAATGCTCCATCTGCCTTTCATGTGCATTAGCACATTTACAGAGGATAATGTAGTAGCCTCATACATGTGCAACATATGTTTTTCTAGATAAAATGATATATTACAGAATAAGTATCTCTTTTCTGAATGTACTTGAAAAGAGGTTTTTATTAGTGAAAAAAATCAAAGAGTTACAAGGTAGCTTATCTATTGCTGTCAGGATGGATTTACACCTTTATTTGCACATTTGCTGACAAGGTCTTCCTCCCCCTGGCAGGCTTAAAACTTACTCCTTTCATCTGTTCTCAAGGTAAATGAAAGTCCTATATGCAGACAAGGGTCTGTTGAAACAGCTTTTCTCTCACACCATGCTCTCCTGACCTGAATTTGCTCATTCAGTAACAGTGAGATTCCAGTCATGTAACTGTAGCTAAAAATCAATCATCTAGTGCTATCAGTTAAGCTATGGTCATGTAGTGGGTTCACATTCACCCATTTCTAAACTACCATTTTCTTCCTTCCCAAACTACCACAGGTCTTTTAACAATACAGGGGTTTTCAGACTGTGAAAGGTGCTTTCTTTTCTTTGTGAAAAGTAGCACACACCCAAGGTGGACATGTCTCTGTATTTTTTCTTTCCTGGGTTGTCTCTAGAACATCAGTGATAGAGCAATCAGAGAATGTTAAGTTTCTCTGCTGTTCAGTCTTTCCCAAAACCTCAAAAACCAAAGTCCCAGCAGTCATGCCCAAAGAGAAGAGGCCAAGTTCCTCCCTGCCCCTCATGGACTCTGGGAATCATAGCTGCAAAATCCTACCTTTTCACTTCCTCCAACATTGCACAAAACATTGGTTTCTCTCATCATTTCCCTGTGACCATTTCTTTGATTGGAACAAATAAGGATAATGATGGTTAGTAACAGAGGTAGGAAAAAAGATTATAATGTGAGGAAAATTCATTTCAGTTCCATCACAGAGCCAGCAAACTCTTTGTGGCTACCATAAGAACTATATTGAGGACTTCTATAAAGGTTAAAGCAGTGGGTTGACTCAGGAAAATAAATAAAGCCTTCAGACCTCAATAAACTGTAAAATTTGCTTTCAGTCACTCATATGCATTTTCAAAAATTCCAAGTTATTTGGGAAAAAAGGGATTGCAAAGATGCCAGAATTTTAGTAGGTGTGCAGAAAACCACCAAATACCTGCACAGATTTAAGTACACTGCAGTTACTCCTGTCATAATGAAGAAATAACCCAAATGCTTTTAGCCAAGCAAGGTGGGTTGACCTTGGCTTATTGCCAAGTTCCCACCAAAGTTGCTCTTTGCATCCCATCTCCAGCTAGACAGGGAAGAAAAAATATACTGAAAGGTTTGTGGTCAATAAAGGGACAGAAAGAGATTGTTCACCAGTTACTGTCATGAGGAAAATAGAATGGACCTTGGAAAATTAATGTATTGCAAATTTAATCAGGGAAGGTAAGGAAAACATCAAAGCTGAAAACAATTCCCCCCACTCCTCCCTTCTTCATGGACTCAATTTACAATTTTCTCTCTGACCTCCCCCTCAGCAGTGCAGGAGGATGGGGGATGGGAGCTATGGTCAGTTCATCACACATTGTCTCTGATAGTCCTTCCTTGTTGGCGGGAAGGGACTTCTCACATTATTCCCCTGCTCCAGTGTGAGGTCCCTCTCACACGAGACAGGTCTCTACAGACTTCTCCACCATAAGATCCTTCCCATGGACTACAGTTCTTCACTGACTGCTCCAACAGGGAGTACCCCTTCTGTGGGGTTCAGTACTTCAGGAACAAAAGGCTCCAGCATGGGTCTCCTTAGGGGTCACAGGTCCTGCCATCAAACCTGCTTAGCATCACTCCAGTGAAGAGAGAGCCAGGAGGGTGCCAGGAGCCTGCTCCAGCTCAGTCTTCCCATGGGGTCCAGCCTCTTTCAGGCTCCCCCTGCTCCAACATAGGGTCCTCCAGGGGCTGCAGGAGGATATCTGCTTTACTGTGGATCTCCATGGGCTGCAAGGAGGCAGCCTGACTCACCGTGGTCCGCCCTACAGGCTGAAGGGGAATCTCTGCACCAATGCCTGGAGAATTTCCTCCCCCTCCTTCGGCACTGACCTTCAGGTCTGCAGAGCTTTCTCTCACATGTTCTCATTCCTCTCTTTGGCTGCAGTTTTTGTCCACTTTTTTATCTACTTTTCTTCCTCTTCTTAAATGTGTTATCCCAGAAGTGCTTCCATCATTTCTATGGGCTCAGCCTTGGCCAGAAGTGGGTCCACCTTTGGATCTGGATGTCATTTGCTCTGTCTCACAGGGGGAAGTTTATAATGGCTTCTCACAGAAGCCAACACCTGTAACTCCCCAGCCACCAAACCTTGACACACAAACCAGGCAGAGTAATATAAAAGGTATGACAGCAGTATTGTGTAGCAAAATAACTTGTCATTGCTGGTACATTCTATTGACAGAAGAGAATTTTGGGTTAATTACTTGATTTCTCAAAGCTCTTAGCTATCCACTTTCCAGCCAGTAAGTATTGAACATTTGGTGATCTCTGATTTCTTGCAGACTTCTTCTGCCATTCTGTTTGCTAGCCACTTACTAATGATTGTCTTGGGAATGCCCTGACTTTCAGAACAGCAGTGTATTTTCTACTGCTTAAGGTTGTCAATAAATTTAACAGATTTAGCATCTGTTAAGAGAAAAAAACATCCTCGTTCATTGGGCACTGAGAACATGAGGACATCATCAGATTGCCTATGGGGGATTTAATAGTTTGGATTGCCCTGAAATGAGCTACTATTTCATATCTCTAGCCTTCACCTCATTATTAAAGGAGGAAGTTCATTATGAAAAAGATCCAAAGTACCTCAGTACAATTTTGGTGTTTGAGCAGACTTTATTCTTACAGAGACAACAAAAACATTGTTTAGAGGCTGCTCGTCACTTTCTTACCTTTGATGAAACATCAGTTCTTTGACAACTTTTCTACAGATATTGCAAATACATCTCAAGATCTTAGAATCATAGAGTCACAAGACAATTAAGATTGAAAAAGACCTCTAAGATGAAGTTCAACCATTAAGTTAGCACTGTCAAATCCACCACTAAACCATGTCTCCTACACATCACATCTTCAGGTTTTTTAACATCTCCGGGAACAATGGTTACGCCACTTCTCTGGGCAGCCTATTCCAGTGCTTGACCATCGTTTCAGAAGAGATTTTTTTCCTAATATCCAATCTAAACCTCCCCTGGTGAAACTTGAGGCCATTTCCTCTTGGCCTCATTAGATGCAAGAAGACATTGACCCACACCTAGCTACAACCTTCTTCCAAGTAGTTGTACAGAGCAATAACATACCTCCTGAGTCAGCTTTTCTTCAAAATGTACAAACCCTGTTCCCTAGATTAATCCTTACAAGTGTAGGTAACAGTCCTATCTATAAAAATATATGTGTGTGCACACATGATGTTGAAAACACGTGCCTTCAATTCATCCTGCATCCTGAGGTAAGAGAAATGACCATGGGAAATAATTCAATTTCCCTTGAGAACCCAGCCCCGGTCTTCTCCCGGAGAAATTGCTCAGCCCTGATGCTCTTATCTTGATGCAGCTTTCTCCTACATGAGGGCCTTTTGCCCAAAGCTATAGACACCTTTTCCTGTCTTTCCCACAGGATCCTTTTCTGCCAACAAGGAATGCTGTAGTTTCTGATTTCTGGTAATTGAAATCGTCAAGGCCAAACATTTTAACTATTTAAGCCAATTGTTGCTTAGCTTTTCTTAAGTGTTCAGTATAGCATATAAACAATGATCAGAGACTCATTAATAAATGAAATTGATTAAATAAGAAAGAGAAGGAGGAGACTATGGAGGATAGAGAGTAAATAAAAAGAAGGGTAAGGAGCTTTATGCTCTTCTCAGTCTATTGAGATTCATCACTAGCTGGTGCAGGGCTGATGTAGTTATCTTCAGTCCTTTCCCATTTATCTGGTTATTTGTAATTCCACCAAAAAACCCCAGAAATTCTATTTCCAGATTGTACATGCTGACTTTTGTGGAGGGAGTTTAAAATTCATTACAGGCATAAAACAAATCAAGCTGACAGAATGCTCAAATATATTGTGCTGCCCAGATTTATAATTGAAAAACCCTCTGCTGCATGAAATGAGTGAAATAGAGCAGATGAACCAGCAGACAAGCAGGAGACCAGAATTAAACAAATTTGTGTAAATAAATCCCACTTATTTAGCAGATAGCAGGAATTCATTTTCTCTGTATTTGGCCTATCTGACAGATAATGTGAGCAAATATTGGTTGGGATTGGAGGGCAGAGGGCATCCAGGCTGTTTTTTTATTATTTATGAATTTTCTTTCAGGCAGATGATGGCAAAGGCCTGAATGAAGTTTTGGGAAAAAAAGAAAGACTGAAAGGATGTGTTTGATCATGATTCATAATGCCAGGGACTCAATTCTCCTTTGGGATGCTATAAATACTCTGTTTGGGAGCCTCATTTGCTTTCCAGATATGGACCACCTGATGAAAAGTAGATGTCTGGCTTTGCCTAAACATCACTGTAAACATTACGAGAGGGTTTTGGTTGGGAAAGTATTTACTTGGACATTGAAAACTAGTCATATATCGAATCGTGACACAGTTTAACAAAAGTTATAAGTACTAGCTTAGTTTTGATCATGTCATTAAAGGTACAGTTTTTTTCTGTTGAGCAGTTGTGGATTAAACATTCAGTATTTCTGTCTCTTTAATAAGACCTCTGAAACTCTTAGACTGAGATCTTCCTGAAGTCCCAAAAACCCCCTTAATATTAAATAGGAGGCAAACAGTTGAGCTGGCCAAACTGGGTGATTTTTCTTGGTGTCTATGTATGTCATGGTGGCAACTTTTAGGAAGAGGATTTAATTGGTATCAGGAAACCAGCCTTTGTATTAAGACAGTGGTCCATAGAATTGTGAGCCATTTCTCATTGAATTTAATATGACTTCCCACAAGCTGAAAGCCAAGCAATGCCAAGCCACTATGACCAAGAAGCCAATTGCTACAGGTAAGTCAGAGAGTTCATGGAGACTCTTCCAGCCCTTGTACCCTGTTAGTAGCATGATTGAACTAATATTGCCTCAGGATCAAACATTTAAATAAAGAAAGGAGTGTGGTTTACAGTTTTTTTCCATTTATTTTCACCCTACAAGTATTTTGCCCAGACACTTTTCTGGGATCCTACTAATTTGTCATTTTTGCTTACAATATCCACCAATTTTCATAACAGTGAGAGTCAAACAAATATTATAAGCTTGGCAACAGATTACTATATGAGAACAACTCTGGAAGGTGGTTTAAAATAAGAAAGAAAACTAATTAGAGCCTGTTTCTGAGCTCTTTGGCTCGGTGTAGTAAAAGCAGCTGTGAGAACAACCCTTGAACAGCTATGTCTGTCTGCTGAAAGATGCTATTTCAGAAGAAAATTGGGCATTAAAAATATGGATAAGCCTTCAAGTTGAAAAGAGTTTTCTTTGTCTTTTTGGAACTGGTGATACACCAAATGCTGTGCAGTGGAGACTTTTATTTGCTGGTGTTTAGCCATCAGAGGTAACTTTCACATTACTATTTAAATGCCAGAGGTAACCACAAATAATATTTTCCATTTGCCCTGGTCATCTTGTCAGGAAGATGACAAGAGTCAGTACTAGTGCTTACATTACCAAACTGTAATAATTCAATGCTGACTATTTTAGAAATAGCAACTCCAGCTACCAGTCATGAGGAGAGTCAATATTTTATTCCTCTTGGGCAGTAGCACACCTCAGAGGTATAGAAAAACCTCAGGGTTAACTTGGACAAACATCCAAAAGCTCAAAGGCTTATCCAGACCTAAAGAGTCTGCAAAACAAAGCAGCAGCTTTGTGATTTCTGGTGAATGCTCTCCTTAGAAACTTGAAAATTAAAGTTAAATGGATCTTACAAAATACTTTGGAACCTTTGTATATATTTGTTCTGAAATTTGGGCAAGGTCTTCAAGGAGAAGGTTTTCATGCCCGTAAATCTTTGTAACAATCCAAATTTTAAAGCTTGTGCAGAGACAAAATGTATCTTGTGATTCTGAGCTGAGTTTCTCAAAGTAGACATGTACAGTGATGCTAACCTCAGAAGTCTCAAAGCTTTCCACTATTAAAGGGTTACATTTTGTGTTATACTGAGGCAGAAATGAATGCAGAGGGTTAAAGAGGGAGGGGTACAGATCTGAACTTTTTTCAATCTGGTATTATTTTCCTACTTGTAAAAGGCTTGTTTATTAACCAAGGACAATGCAATTTTTTCCTCTGTAGACTAAGTCTCACTCAACAAATCTTAGCAGAGGATGGGACCTGAGGAAGTTCCACACTATCATTAACTGTGACTCCCTGGTGCCTTTCCCTAGTTCATCTCTCTACCCAACTTTTATAAATTATCTGTTTGGGAAATTACTTAATTGCCCATCTCCCAAGAGTTGTATGAGAACTATTTAATTAGTCTGGAAGGTGTTCTTGAAACTATTCATTTATTTCATTTTATTTATATTATGTCTGATTATCAAGTGCTAGAAGTGCAAACTCTTTTCAAAGTCATTGGAATTATGTTGGGGTTTTCCTCTTTCTTACTTTGTTTTATTTCCATCAGGCTGGCCAAAAAGGGAGCCTGATGACTAAGGAGCTTAGACTTTGAAGGCAGAACCTTTTAATACTTGTCAGTGCCTGCTTCATGTCCCTCGTCAACCATTCCCATGATTAAATGACATAGCAGGTCTATTTCCCTGTTCCAGAGTTAGATGATGATAATGGTAATTTCATTATATTTTCTCCATTGCTTTCAACTTATTCTTTTAATTAAAATGTAAAGGAATGACAGCTTCCCCCCTTCTCACTCTGACTTTAGTAAAAGTTCAACATCCCAAGTGACACTTGAACTCACATTATCACAGAGCTAAAGTTCAAAGCACTAAAACAGGAGCCATTAAGGTGTCAAGCAAGTAAGCTAGCACTTACCAGGATCAATTTTCCACTTAGGCAGCCTTTGCCCAATTGTGCTAATTCCCACTGAATCTATACCCACTAATGGATCAAATCTGAGAGGGTAGGAATTCTTAAATCATTAATTCCCAAAGCTCATTAATGTAATATTACAATTGCACCCACTAGCATTGCTGCAAGAGGTAGGTCTTCACAGGTTTGCTTTAAACTTTGTTTTTGGCTTTGGGTTTTCTTGTTTTCATGGGGGGAGGATTTTTGACCCAGTATGAGAGCTTACCATCTTAATACTTCAAACTGACTTGCAAATTGGGTGATCATTATTTATTCAATAAATTTGCATGAATGTTCAATGAAATGCTAAGCTACTATAGTAGTAATAAAAACAAGGACAAGACAGTGTGATATTCAGTAGCTAAAAGACTTTTTCTCATTGTCATATGTTCTATTAGACTACCACCATAACTTCTGGATGAAGAAGACAATCACAGCTCAGTCATGAATTTTTTTTTCTACTCCCACCAAGGACAGCAAAATCTTCAGAATTCAGGAACATTTTAGAGCTTTCACTTGTTCTTTTAGAAATAATATTATCATTATAAATATTAAAGAAAACTCTCGGTGAATGTCATGGGGACAATGAAAACATTAACATTTAATTTTTCAAAGTGTTTGAAAATAGCAACAGTAGAAGATCCCTTTCAATTGTTATTCTCTGTCTTGCTTTTCATTGCTTGGTTTCAAGAGGTGGACTTAATGGATATTCTCGCAGTTCATCCACTGTAATCTCCTAAGGCTTAAAATTTGTTCATTGATGCAATTAAGTTGGAAAAAAATCAACAATTCAGTGGAGGTACAACAGCATTATCAGCAGATTTCCAGACAAGGACTGTAAGTCTCCTGGCTTTATCTATCCTCTTGAACCATCTACCACAGAGTGAAGTGGTAGAGTCCCGCAATGCTGCAGAGTTGAAAGTACATTACAACAGAATCTCTTAGATTTCATATTGTCTAGCAGATGAATTGACCCCAAAGGGTCGTGTAGAAATGAAGATGTGCAAACTATACAACAACAAATAGAATGTATTCTGCAGAGTAAATAAAGGTAATTTTGCTACTGATCTGATGCTCTTTAAAGATTTGATTAAAAAATTTGAACAAACAACCCTTTTTTGAAAGATTTTTTAGCCTTGAGACTGAAGTCCCCATTGTGTGGACAATCAGCGATTCCAAGCAGAAATCTATACATAAAACACATTTAGTTTTGTAATAGCTGCATACTTCTAGACTGTGAAATGCACAAAATCTCAAATTGCAAAATAGCTGCCTTTCAAAAACTGGGTGCTGAAGTAACTTCTGCAGCAAAGCTTCTCTCTTTATATTAAAATACCAGATACACATTGTTACACATTATAAAATGAATTGCCTTGCCATGAAAAATAGAAAAAGCTTGAAAAAAAATTGTAGGAAGCTCTCTGAGCAGAACTACATTACTGAAAATGTCTTTGGAAATAATATGGATTATAGAGCAAACATTAGGAAGCCACAGTGGTGTTACTCAGTCCTGCATGGATGTACAGGGGAGACAGTATTATTTAATTATTCACACAATAATTTAAAAAACCCTGTTAAGTGTGAACTTGATGTTCTGTAAACAACTGACAAAATAATAGAAGCAAGGATTTGATCTGCATGCATTGCAATTGAATATCTCTATATGCAATAACTCATAACACTCAGAGGTTAACTAAAGAGAACCTAACATCTTTTTGTTGTCAAGGTTGAGTTAATTTCTCATTATAAGCCATATTCTAACAATCTCACGAATACAATCAGTTGTAGGGGAAGCTGGTAGCAATCAGTACATTTAGGCTGCCTAATGCATTTCATTAGGAGGTATCACAGTGACTGTTTTTTCTCTGAGAAGCAGTAAGGCCATTGTCAATTAACTGTCACGTTGACATTTTTTACATGATCACAAGGGGATGCCTGTGTCATTTCATGCATTGAGACAAAGGATTTGGTTTGCAAGGGGTTTTCTTCTTTCTTACTTTCCATTAAGAGTTGCTCAGTCTTTCAGGCTCAATAACATTTTTGTAACCTTGCTTATTTCCCTGTGAGTAACATTTCATGCCCACCTTTCTATTATTCCTTTATATAAAAAGGCTGAGGTTTTTTTTTTCCTTTTTAACCCAAAAGGCTGCCTCTTTCATGACATTCTCCATTTTTCTGATACTACTCACTGTTCTCTTCTTATCTTTTGACATTTTTTCAAAACTGTGTAATAAAAAATGTCAAAGGAAATTTAAATCACAAAGTCCAGAAAGTTCTCTGTGAAAAAAATTCAAACTGAGAATCTAGTGGTGGCTGTGTCAATGCATGACATTATTTTCTCTGCAGTAGATGCTGAATTGACAGTTGAAAAATATCAGAACTCCATTTAAACCCTGTCTGTATGCCCTATTTGATGTTCATAGGTGATGGGGAATATCACAGGCAAAATATACTCAAGATGAACACAGAACATAGAACATAAAACATATGTCAATGAGAAAAAGTCATTTCACTACTGAATATTATGCTATCTTGTCCTTGTTTTTATTACTACTATAGTAGCTTAGCATTTTCATTGAACACTCATGCAAATTTATTGAATAAATAATGATCACCCAAGTCTTTTTCATGCCTTCATGGATGGCAGTCAGTTTGGGCTTTTCACAAACTAAGCAGGACTTTACTATTTCATCCTCAAGAATATTTGCTCAATATAGGTATGGACTGAGTGAATAGTCAATTTGAGTTAGAAAATGCACTGAAATGTACCCACTGATGACTTCATAGAACTGTAACAGTCTGGGCTGGAAGGAACCCTAAAGTCCATCTAGTTCCATTCCCCTGCCATGGGCAGGGACACCTTGCATTAGACCAGTTTGTTCAGAGCCCCACTCGTCCTGGCTTTGAACACTTCCAGGGACGGGGCATCTACAGCTTCTCTGGGCAACCCTCAATTGTTGTGCCATAAACAGAAAAGCACAGACCATCCCAAGTCATGCTGGCTGGGGGGACATCAAACACTGCAGAACAGGACTCTCACCTGGGTCATCATATGCAATAAATGCTCTCAATATGCAGTGCAGCATTTTTGATGACCATTTTGCATTATGTGGCCTTTCTGCATTTTATTAAACAACTTCTACACAAATAATAATTCAATATTGTGTGAAGTAGAACCAGATGTTCTTACATAAAACAAGACACATTTGTATGTATAGCTTAAATTTTATTCCAGTCTATCAGCAAGTATATATTTTTTTTTTCTGTCAGCATACTAATAAAACTAGTTTGTTTCAGATAAAGAAGTCTATCACCCTCAAGCTAGGGAAATTTCTTCTTTCTTTTTGTTTCAAGAAATGTCCTAGAGATAATCATCATAAAATTAAAGTCAGCACAGGTGGTTTCATAGAGCAGAGACGGTGGTGGAATCTAATTAAAAAATACGTCTGTAGGTTTTATCTGTAAAATATTCCTGTAACATATACCACAAAGCTTAGCAGTGTAATGATAGGAAGATGTGGAGACTGATATGAAATTGGGTCTGAGGTTCACAGATGCTACATTGTCTAGCTTTATCATTACTCATTGCATATTTATGGACAACTTGACCAACATCCAAGGCACTTTTTGGTATGCAAATTGAGAGTGTAACAGTCTATATCTGAAAAGATTAATCTCTTTTGCCAAAAATCATTGTCTTAAAGTTTGATTAAATCATTTCAGACACAGCTTCTGAATGTCAGTGCACCCTTTCCAATGCATACCTAATAAATACAGGACAAAGATCACGTTGCATAACCAGGCAGTCTCAGGATTAAATGTGTTCAATCTTTAAAAAAACAGAGATTGTACCAAGAATATTCAATTTATAGTCACTGCGGAAAACTAAGAAAATGAAGGTAATTTAAACCATTGGAAACATCTTAGAAAACCCTATGCTTGTTTTATTAATTGACAACTGAACCTGGAAAAGTCAATATCAAGGCAATTGGACTCAGACTGAAATGAAAATGTTTTATCCTGACTAAGCAGAACTAAGTTCTGCTAATGGGTCTTTTCTCATATACCCTGCTGTCAACTCCAGAGCTCTGACTGGTAGCAAAGTTAGGCAAACATCAAGTTAAGCTCAGCAATGATCAGGTACTGGATTGTGATAGGAAAACAGTTTGGGTTAAAATTAAAAATGCAGACTTGTAGGCAGTTTGTTCAGCCTATGTATGAGAGGCAATTCTTTTTTCACAGAACCACAGAATCAATTAAATTGTAAAAGACCTCTGAGAACATCAAATCCAACTTTGGACTGAACACCACCATGTCATCTAGACCCTGGCACCACGTGCCACATCCAATGGTTCCTTGAACAGCCCTAGAGATGCTGACTACAGCACCTCCAGCTCCCTCAGCTGCTCCTCATCAAACTGGTGCTACAGACCTTTCCACATCTACATTGCCCTCCTCTGGGCACTCTCCAGTGTCTTTCTTGGACTGAGGGCCCTAGAACTGGATGCAGGATTCGAAGTGTTTCCTCACCAGTGCCAGGTACAGGGGTATGGTCACTGTGCTGGCCCCGCTGGCCACACTATTGCTGGTACAGGCCAGGTGCCATTGGCCTTCCTGGCCACCTGGGCACTCTGCTGGCTCATGTGCAGCTGCTGTTCACCAGCACCCCAGCTTCTTTCCCACTGGACAGATTTGCAGCCACTCCTTCCCCAGACTGCAGCATGATTGGGACACAAAAGGCAGGACCTGGTGCTTGTCCTCATACAATTGGCCTTGCCCCATGGATCTGTCTGCAGAGACTTCCTGCCCTCCAGCAGATAAGCACTCCCACCCAGCCTGGATTTGCTGGCAAACTTACCAAGGGAATACTTGATCTTCTCATCCAAATCACCAGCAAAGGTATTAAAAAGGATTGGGCCCAACACTGATCCCTAAGGGACACTACTGGTTACTGAACACAGCTGGGTGTGGCACCATTCACCACCACTCTCTGAGCCCAGACATCCTCACACTTTTTAAACCAGAGAAGAGTGCATCTATCCAAGCTGTGGGCTGCCAGATTTCCCAGGAAAATGCTGTGGAAAACACTATCAAAGGCTTTGCTGAAGTCCAGGTAGACAACATCCACAGCCTTTCCTTCATCCAATAGATGGGTCCTCTGGACATAAAAGATCAGGTTGGCCTGGCAGGAGCTGCTTTTTCTAAACTCATGCTGGCTGGACCTGATCCCTCAGTTATCCTGTATGTGCTCTCAGGATGATTTTTCCTTGAAAATTTTTTAAAATGTGATATTAAAGCTCATCCAAAACTTCTTTTTAATTAGTGCTGTTATGCATTAAGACCTGAATCCTGCCCAAAGATGGGTCTAATCTGAGACAGCACAGATAGAAATCTGGCTGTCTCAGGAACTAGATAATGAAGTAAAGAAGTGACCTTGTGATTTGTGGAGTCTGTGGTGCTCAGGAGAAATTTCACCTCATTTACCTGCAGAGGTTTTCAGTTTAGGTGCTGAAATGAAATGTCCTCAGTCCTCTGTAGAAGGAAAAAATACCGCTGCAGGGCACCAGTTATCTAACGTGGTGCAGATGTGCAGAGAGATATGAACAATGCCCCAAAACTGTTTGTTTCTCTTCAGAGACTAAAGAAGGACCCCTGGATGGCTAGGCTTGGATCTCAAGTTTTCCATTGTAAATGCTAGGTTTAGATGAGATGACTCTTATCCCAGTCTTCATAAATTTCATAATATATAGAACTGGTGTTTTATTTTCATTATTATCAGGTAGCTAAATAAAAAAATGCCTAAGAAAAATTTGAATTTCCATGGAGTTCATGTTTCTTTTTTTCTGTAAGGAGACCTTTCCATAAGTATGTATTGCTAAGAGCAAACCATAGAAAACTGTTCCAACTTGAGGGAATATTTAAAATATGTACAATTTAGGTGGCAGATATGTTTCCAACAAAATTGTTTGCATATTTCCAGCATAGTTGAAAGGGAAAGCCTAGTAGGGATCATTCTAGCTTTTTATTTATATCACAGCACTTCAGCAATCTCCCCAGGGTCTTCCCTTTTCATTTATGTAACTCCTGCCTGTAGTTTCTTTACAAAATTTTGTCACTACAATTTGTTGTCCCAAATGCTCTTTTTATCACATTCTTCTTCTCAGTACATTTACAAACCACACCTCAAAATAGTTCTTCACTGCTTGTCTCTTGTCCTTTTGCACTTCCTTTTTTTTCAGTTGCTATAATTTGGGTCTCTAAGGTGTATATTATGACCTCTAAAAGCATTTCAAGATGTAATTTGTCTAAAAAATATTCTACTACATGGAACATAATGACAGTACTGTATAATATTGCCATTAATAATTAACTTCTGGGCTTTCTGGATATTTTCAAGTTTGGCAGAACAATATTGGGTTCAGGTTGGTCATTGATTACTTTTCTCATAGGAACAGGAAAAGGATCCACAGGAGACTTATAACCTCTGTTTTCTAGAGATGTTTTATAATTAACATTTAATACCTTTC
The DNA here is from genome assembly GCA_013398995.1 of Alaudala cheleensis. NCBI lineage: Eukaryota > Metazoa > Chordata > Aves > Passeriformes > Alaudidae > Alaudala > Alaudala cheleensis. Next base: position 1,118,761 of record VWYE01003025.1, on the reverse strand, counting down.
AAGAGATGAAAGGCTTCATCTTTATGTAATCTGAGGTGAGCAGCTTCTCTTGAAGGTGTTGGATGCAGAAACAATAAGGTTTGCCAAAATTCTTAGCTGCCAATAGATTAAGTCCTGTGCCTTAGCTGGTTGGTGTGGTAAACTAACATTCAGAGGATGGGAGGGCAAGTGGCAATCAAACCTTAAGTCAATTTTTGGGATGCTTTATAACCACTTAAGGATAAGCACACCTAAACTAGGCACCCTCTCCTTCCTGAGTCTCCGTATTTTTTATCTACAGATTTAAATTCCTTGCAGTAACCTTAGGCTGACTTAGGCTGACATTTACATCCTATGTGAATGAATTCCCTGGAAGAGTTCCAAGACTGAACAGACCATGCATGGTAGAAACAAGCCCCAGATGCAAAGCTGACCTGAGGCACTCAGCCCACTCAATGCATCTTAGCAAGAGGTAGAGGAAACAACTGAGGAATGGGGCATCTGAATATAGATACAGCACTTTGAGAATCTCACTATATCACTGCCAGAAGCAAACTGACTCACTGAGCTGTGTGTCAGCTTTCCATACACACTGTGCTACTTCACATGTGTTTGAGGGGTTTTGCAGAAGGTCTGAGGAGCCAGTGAAGCACCAAGAGAGAGAGCTTCTCACTTCTTCAAGGGAGGAACCACAGCTGTGTGCCACACAAAGTGTGCCAGCTTGGCATACAGTAGAAAACACAGAATCTCCCAAAAAGATACAGGAGACAACACACAGAATGTATAATATCTTTTTTGTCCATAGGTCTCGTATGTTAGGAGATCAAGTATTACAATTCTAGTTCAGCTAAAATGACATTATCTTATACATCACCTTGGTTTAGATTTTTGTTTTCTGTCAGTATCTAAAGCATAGAACTGATATAAATTTTAGTGATTGGCAGTACTGTGCTATAGCCCCCCCCCCTCAGCAAACCCAGTACACTGTTTGTATGCAGCTTAAAAGCTGACAACATCAGAAAGAGCTGGCTGTCTACTTGATGGAAAAATCTGCAAAACAGTGATGGTGGAATAAGAGGAAATAAAAAAGGATCTTTTTTTGTTGCTGTTGTTTTTCCCCTTAAAAAGTTCTGTGGAAAATTTAACATTTATTTAACATTTGTCTTTCAATGACCTTTGCATTTGTTTTCAATCTATTTTTAGTAATTAAACAAACATAGAAATTAGGGAAGGAGGAAGAAGACTGAAGTCTGGTAACAAAAGGAAGCAAAGTATGATAATCCACAGAAGTTATAAACATGGACAGCAGAAGTTATGCCACCCTAGTGCATGTTTCTCCTTTGTAGATTCTTTGGTTATTATGTCGAGCTTATCTCTGAGTAGAAGCATTAGAAAGGGTGTCTCTCTACCTCTTCATGGCTCTGTGAAATTTAAAGGAAATTAGTATTTTTTAGTGTCTCTTCATAGGTGCTGAACTCACTTTGAAATCAGGTTATTGCAATTTAAAGAACTGGCTAATGTCATGCAAACTTGCAGCCATGTAGACAAGCACGTGCAGTCCCCATTGGGATAATGCATAAACTTATGGAATCCAGCTAAAAAAACACTAGATGTGAAACTTAATGTTAAGATTTCTTTGCTGACTTAAACCTGTTCCAATGATGTAAAGCTGATTATTTACAATCAGAAATGGGTATGAAAATGCACAGGAATCACAATACAGTGAGAGCCTTTGTGATTTTTTTTTCCTTTTCCTTTTTTCTTTTTTATTTTTATTTTTCCCTGAAAAAAAAAAAGAAAAAGCTTTTATGTTGAATACATGAGTATAGGATATTTGAAAGAAAAGATCTAAAACAGAAGATCTGCCCTTATCTGTTGAGAAATAAAAGACACATGAAAGAACTGTAATGCCAGAGAATCAATTGGATTGAGCTCATAGATAGTGCTGTAGGCCTAATAGCAGGGGACTGCAGGAGACCAACATGACAGGAAAGGCAGGAGAAAGAAATACTATATGATTAGATAAGGGAGACAGGTAAGATTGGGATTATGTGTGATTTTAGTCTCCCTAATAATTGTGGAGAAACCTTGGAGATACTGGCTGATGGCATGTGTCATGACAGGCATAAAAAAGTTATATTTTCTGAAGCAATATATCAAGGACTCTGAAAACAATAATTTATTTCTAGATTTGGGGCTATTCTGTCTCCAAGATATCAATAGGCACATATGAACTACTTGTCTATTGTACGTAGTGTAAAAAATGTAAAGTATGGGATATTTCTTGAAAAATATTACCAGAATTTCAGCAGATCCTGAATGATAAAATAATATTTGAGGAAATAATTACATGGGAAAGTGTGTCAGTATGATTTGCTCCTGGAAAGACACATGAATACTTCTTAGTGTGATTTCTGCCCCAGCATGAAAACCTTTACACAGCCTAGATTCCAGAGGGCTTTCACCTGGTGTTGCATTTCTCAGATTCTGGAGCCTTTTATGCATTTTCAATGTTGCAATAAGACCTTTTTACACATTTGAATTTGCTCCAGAAACGAATCTGGGTCAGCACAGGGTAAGAGCTGAACTAAGGTCAAGGAGCTGGAAAGCACCACAGTATACCCATGGACCAATCCCCTAATAGAGAGAGTCATATAGAGAAGGATACTCAAGGCTAATTGTCTTTTGGATGTCTCAAAAGACAGAGAAAACACAAATTTTCTGTTCCATTGGTTGACCTCCATCAGAGTTGATCTCCACCACAGTAAAAATGTCTGTAACCAAACACGGTCATCCAAAGTATAGGATTTAAAGGCTTGGCATGGAGCTGATTCTGGGGTAAAACAACTATAATATAAATAATCCTTAAAAAGCTGAAACTGAGAACAAAGGAAATTTAGACTACTAAAGAAAAAAAAAAAGATAAAAAAACCCAGATCTCACATGAAATGAAAAATGAACAAGGACGTTCCAGAAAATGTCAATACAGTGGGAAAATTTTGAAAACTTGGTACAGGAAATGAGCCAAAAACCCCTGTAAGGGTTTTATAACAGGCTATGTACACAGACAGCCTACAGCACAACAGCCCACAGCAAGTAATTTATTTGTGCCACAAACAAGTAGTTCTCATCTATTCACTCTTTTTTTTTTTTTTTTTTTTTTTTTTTTTTTTTTTTTTTTTTTTTTTTTTAAGCAGTGAGAACTTACATCAGCTTATGCATCACACAAACACAAAAATTTTTAAATGCTCAGTCTCTGGTTTAATGGTAATTTGGTTATTCCTTAGTTCTTATTTGTTAGTGTCATTTCTACATTCTGTGAACTTTCACATTGAACAAGCTGATAATGCTTAAGTCTATTAAGACTTTGTTTACTGCATTGGATGCTTATTCCCCATAGATTTATATTTTTCATCCAGCATCTTCTCATAGCATAAAGATCTTGTTTCTTCCCAAATACACACAGCTTGTTGTCCACCAGGACCCCTGGGTTCTTGTCTGGAAGGAGCAGAGCTGCTCTGTGAGTTTATTCTTTCCCAGGTGCATTTGCCCTTGTTGAATTTCAGAAGTTCCCCTCTGCCTGTCTCTCCAAAGTGTCAAGGCCTTTTTGAAGGGCTGCACAGCACTCTGGGGTGTTGGCCACTCCTCCCAGCTTTGTGTCACCAGTGAACTCGCTGCTGAGGTATCTGCCCCTTCATCCAAGTCATTGATGGATAAGTTATACAGTACTGGGCTCCGTATAGAACCTTGGGGGACACAACACAAAGAGAAACAATCCAGTCCACTCTCTTTCTAGGACTATCTAATCACAAATGTGCCTAAATTTGATACAGAGATCCCCTTTCAGCATTCTAGTTTATTGTGAAATTATCCTAGATATTACAAGTTGCATGCTTTTTGCCTGCAGAGCTGTTGCAACTTCATATTGGGTGGGAAAATGTTTTTCCAACCCCCAGCCTGATGGGGAAGTTTAAAAGGCTTGTTATTATGTGATGCATATGTGAGCATCTGAAAAAGTTAGATGCTCAGCAGAGAAATAGCAGAATAGTATTCTAGACATCACCTCACCTATTGTTAGTGCTTGATACCCCACTTGCCCCATATAAAATTGCCTGTCTTCAAGGGTTTTCCAAGATATTGCTCTAGCATCTAGTGTCAACAGTCCAGGTATTCCAGCCCTTCTTCACTCCAGTTGCCTTGTCTATGCAATTATTTAGAAAAGTAACTGTGAAAATTGCTAGTGCATTTTGGAATTCTATTCCATTTGAGCCTCTTCATGTCATATGAAGCCAAAACATGGTATAAAGCATGTACACACTCCTTTACACTCGTGCACTGCAGTACAAAAATTTCCACCTTTTTAGAGCATTCACAGCCATTTAGCATCCCTTTGATTCTCTCAGAAGGATGTGGTTTATACCCATAGCACACAGGACACAACATTTTATTTTTCAGGGAACTGTAGGTGTAGATTCACTTCATAGCATCTAGCTTGACACAAAGCAGCTGGGATTGAAGATGTAATAAAACAGTAGATGCTTGATGGACATAGGGGATTTTGTAAAAAGGACTGTGTTAAATGGAGGTAGTGGTTACCTGAAGGGATTCTTCTAAGGTGTTTTTCTTCTGACTATTTCATTATCTGTAAATCATAAATCTATAAAATATTTGAACACCACTAAACCCAAAAATAAAACTTAAAATAATTTTTTTAATTGTGACTACATATATCTGGATGTGAAATCTGTAAAATATTGAGAGTATTTATGTGTCCTAACTCCCCTCCCTCACTCTAACATCATTACAAAATTGTATGAGTCAGTTCTAATGAACAATAGTAATGATTAAGGAGAAAATGCACTACACAATGTATATTGCCCTCCTACCCAGTGCAACATGGCGTAATGCTCAGTGCTTTAATTCCCTTATTGCCTGTGCATGCTGGAAATTATTGTGTCCAGAAGATAGACTAGAAATTGAAAGGGGTCAATTACTGTTGAGCTATCAATGTAATATTTTAATGATATCTGCTTTGTATGTGCATATCCATATTTACAATATGATGCTGAGATTAGTTTAAGGAGTAGTCCTCATTATAAACCCTTCCTCTACAATTACCATATATACAAATAGGTGCATAACTATTTTTGTTTAGACCTGCCTGTATATCTTTATAATTTGGTACTTCTTTAAAGACATAGCAACTTTCATACACTGCTTTTTCTGTCTTACTTAGTTTCTCATCTCACACATAGATGAATGGAAAAAGCAACCCATTGGAGTAAACCAGAAAATGGAATATCTAAAACAAGAAAAAGTGAAAAAACTAGAACAAAAAAAATGAAACCCACAGGATGTGCAGCAGTATGACAGTAATGACAGCTCAGAGTTGCACTGAAGTAGCTTAAACCTGCTACAATCATGCTTCAGTATTAACTGACATACACTAAAAACAATTAAAATAAATTATCCTTAAAGAAACAATATGTTTATATGAAGACAGATATGTTCATAAAATTAATTAATCATAAGATATGTACAAGTTGAAGCATAAAGTTGTGCATAACTGACTGAGGCTGTGGCGAGGTGGGGGTAACCATCTTCTCCCAGACAGCTAGTGACAGGACAAGGGGAAATGGCTTTAAATTCTATCAGGAGAGATTTAGGTTGGGTGTTAGGAAAAATTTCCTCACTGGAAGAGTGGTTAAACATTTGAAAAGGCAGAGTCACCTTCCCTAAAAGTGTTCAAATAAAAATTGAATGTGGCACTTCACAATATGGTTTTGTGGGCATGAAGGTATTAGGTCAAAGGGTGGACTTGATATCTTACAAGTCTTTTCCTACCTTAATGGTACTAATATTGCAGGAAAACATAACATCCTTGCACTGTACTATTTCATTCCTTGGGTTCACCCTATTTCTTTTTTCTGTTTTAGCATTCTCTTATTCTAAGTTTTTCAACTTAAAATAATTATTTGTTGAACTTGAAAACAATGACATGTATGCTTCATTTCACCAGGGCTACTGAGGGCACAGAATGTTAATCATGTCTAGATGTTCATCACACTGCTGAGTTTTGATTGAGCAATATTTCCTGTGAAAGGAATTATTTATCATATTCACATATTTTTTCCATGTATTTTATTCATCAGTTCTTCGACTTGCACAATTTTCAGTAATTTTTGTGACAATCTCTGTGAGAATCCTTTTGACAGGACAGCTATTATATCTGTTAATAGAGAAGAAGTTACTGACTCACCAATGGATATATTTTCTCTTATTCAAGCTAAATATGGGTAACGAAAAACCTCACTTGTAAACAAGAGTCTAAAGCCTCAGATCACTCAACATCACCAGGGATGCGTCCTTCTGCTTTAACAGTATAAGAACACTTTATCTGATTTTCCCATTATGGTATCCATCATCCTCAATAGATCATTTTCAGTGTGACATCCTCATTCATATACTTCTTACTTTAGATACCTTAATTATTAATTTTCTTTTACATTTTGCTCATCACAATCTCTCAGGATGCCTGTTTCAATTATTAAGAATGAGTAATGGATGACTGATGGGAAACTAAATTGAAAGAGACTCAGCTGCACAATACAGTATAGTCCTTGCCCAATGCCCTGCTTCTCCCCTAAGGCTAAAGCCTCAGTCAAGGGATTTGCAATGTGCCCAGAGATCAATGGGTTTAACCCATACTGACCTTTACTGGGAAAACACATAAAAAAGGAGAACTTCCAAGTAAATTGTTCTCAGCCATTGTGAGGTCAAAAATAATTAATATATGACATGTGGAAATAATTTTACCTATGTTTCTCATTTGTTTATATTCCAAAAGTAGAGATTTCTGCAGAGAAGTTGAGTTTCTAAGTTCCCATTAGACTCACTGGAGGTGTAGTCAGTTAACTCCCGAGAACAGTTTCTCTCTTCATAAACCAAACACTTCTCAATTTGGTTGCTGAAATGGGCCCCTGATGATACCTAGGCTATGCCAGGCATCCAGAGAGGTGAGACCAATGAACTCATAGGAGACATTCCTTTCTGGACTTGCAGCTGGAGGTCAGATGGGACACCTCACCTCAAACAGTTTCTCAAATGGTACCACCATTGCCTGTGATAAACTGGTAGATCAGCTGACTTCATTTCACCACAGACAGAAGTGTGGATTTAGAAATTAGGGGATTAGGAATCCTTTAAGAGATATGAGTTGCATCTTGACATTTAAAATAAATGCAGTCACATGTGAACTTGATCTGAAGAGACTGGAAGCAATAGTCTTCATGCCACTGTCAATATGGCAACAGACTTGGCCTGCAATGGTTGAGCCTGAGATGGTGAACTATTTACAACTTCTTGAAAAGACATCAAATTAAATTGGTAATGAATAGGTGTCTTTCATTACACTACTTAAAGCCTGTTATAAATATAATGGGCGTTTTCCATTTCAAAATTCTGTTTTGTACTTGAAAACCTATTTCATATTTTGATTATAGTTATAATATTTTTTCCTATGATGAATTAGAATTCACAGCAAGTGAATTGTATTCTGGATCTTCTACAATTTTTGACTTGTCAGCAGCAACCTTTATTTCTTAATATCTTTTAAAATTAATTTTCAGAAACATGTATCTTCATTAATTCTTTTATTGTCCTTGGTCAAAGGGCTGAATACCAATTTTTTAAGCAAAACCTGCAAGTTACAAAACTAGTAAGGAGTAATGTTAATGTTCAACCTTTCTGCAGTTTCTCTTCTGGGTGTCCTTCCCTTTTCTAACAAGAGCACCAGATTTTCTTTCCAGAAATTTCAACAAATGCATTGCACAAATCTGCTTTGCTGCACTTACCACTGCAGTATTCAGTTGTTTCTGTAGAGGAATTTTCATTGTGATATCACTTCTAAGAGTAGCTCATCTTCTGTACAGCCACTGGCTGATGAATGGCTTCAAGACAAGAAAAACATACATTCTGAGTTTCTGTCTTTCCAGAAACGTAAGAAAATCGCAGAACTGCCACTCTCAGCAGTGTCCTTACCTTTTCTATCATTGCCTGAAGAGATTCAGACAAGGAGACATTATTATCTAATTGTTCCTCAAAAATACATCAGCGACAGGAATAGGTTCATGTCCTGTGTTTGATTTTCTTCATGAACATCTTCACAAGACCTGTTGCCTATAAAGTGGAAAAGGCAGTATCCTGGATTGGTAGAGTGGAGATACATGTAGATGGGAACTCCAATCATCATTTTATCTCTCCATGACCCCGAGGTAGAATAATTTTGACATCTGATACATTTCTATCCTTCTTTTGAAATCTCAGTGACAGGAATTTCAGTGCCATCCTTGGATATTCTATTGCTTAATTAATCTTATCATTATAAAGACTTCTTCCTACTATCTGACCTAGATCTCCACTGCAGTTTAACCCCACCACAACTGCTCTCTCCCTGATTGGTACACGGAAAATTTTGTTATGTCTTTCTCTATGGAGCCTTTAAAATATTTGAAAATAATTAGCATGTCTTCATTGGAGGTTTTATTACATAGACTCAACCACACTGTCTTTGGGAGACTTTCCTTCTAAGTCAAGGTTTTTATTACTTTAATTTGTTTTTGTCTTCTGGATCCTATCTAAATGCTTTAGAGTTTCCTTGGAACACAGTGCTCACAAATGGATATTCCTGAGCAGCCCAGTTTAAGACAGTTGACTGGAACTGAAGGTTGTTTCATGTCATTTAACTATAAAAATCCAGTTTATGAATTTGGTCTGAAGTTGCTTTTTTGATGTATCTGTATGAATATTATTTCAGTGAGTAATCTCATTCTCCTGTTCGTTTTATGGTGAGCTGATCTCTACTCAAACTCTTTCCACCCTGCATTGTGGGCGTACAGTGCACAGGTGGTATGTAGGTAGTTGAAATCCAAAATGGAAGAAGTAAACAAACCAAAAGCAAGTGATTTCCTGTAACGTGTATTTGAGAGGTAAAAGAAGGCAAATACTGTGACCTAATTGCATATGAATAATGCACACGTCTTTAATATCCCCAAAAGATTTTCCTTTCAAAAAAAAAAGAACTTTATAACTCATTTTTCTTATTTGTCTGATTGATTTCAGTGACACTTCCATTGTATTATGTTCTTCTAGGTTTTCTTCTGATTTTTTTTGTAAATATCTAACATATGTTCCTAATTATAATGTGTATATATAAAATCAATGTGATAACCAGTGGATTATAGCTCTTTTCAGTGAATATTTTCTTTTGTCTTTCCCTGATTTTTAATACACTTCAAGCAAAATAGATGTATAAAAAGATAGGATTTAATGGAAATGCACAGCAATAAAGAGAATCTCATGTTCTCTCAGGCAAGTTAATCAGTGTTCTTTTTAAACTAATAAAAATCCATTTTAAAGCACTCTCTCTTCTTTATGTTCCTGAAAGGAGAACTTTTTAAAAACTGTTAGCAACTCTTTCAATCTGATCAGAATAAAATACCTAAAACTTTAACTCATTAATTTTTGGGAATTTTCTCCCCATCATGTTTGCATATTAAACTGGGAGTTTAATGAATTCTAAGAGTTTTAGAAGTCAGTGCTCAAATTTGAGGTGGCTTAAGGGTCACAACATGCTAGTACAATGCATGCAATTTTTACTGGGCCAAATTTATCTTACCATGGATGTGTAAAGCTGCCATTATTTCCTGCTGAAGAACAGGTACAGGACTGCACTTACTCAGATCCATAGGCTTCAATGTTTGAGTAGTATGTTTCAGAGAAAATCTATGTTTTACATCTCTATTTAGAAATTATTTTATTTGGGGTTTTTTCCATTAGAAGCAACACCATTAGATTTTTTAACCTTAATTTTGCTGAGAAATCTGAAGTCTGATATTCCTCTGTCAACAGGCAAACACAAAGAGCACTATTTCTTTTTCATTTGTTTTTTATTCCTTTTCTTTTTAACAGTGAGCATTGACAATGGCAGAGGAGAAGTAGTTAAAGATAGGCCATAAATACTTACATGGTCTTCAGATACCACAAATGACTAAGTAAACATGGATAAAAAAACGTCATTCTAAGCCCCTGTGACACACAGCCTTTTCACACAGATGACTTATATATACTATTATGGCACACTGCATGAAATCCTTCATTTGACAGTTAATTGTTGGAATGGTTATAGTGTAGGTTTTTCCTGGTAAATGTCTTTCTTGACCTCAGCTACCATAAATGTAACTTTAAAAATAGCATATCATCAACTACCCACAGATACTGAAAGGAATTTCAGAGGTAGCAAATATCACTTTTTCAAATAACATAGTAAAAACTGCCTTGATTAAGGGTGAAATTTGCCCCCTGCAGATCTGAAGGCACGTGAACCACTTGAGTGTCATTTAAATCCTCCAAATAGAAGTGAGGCAGTGAACTTCAAGCACACCTTTTAGAAGTTCTTCTTAACCTAAAAACTTTAGTTCTTAAAATTATATTTTTAAAATTATCAGTGATGTTCAGAGCAGTACATATTTCATTGTGTCTAAATATTATTTTCAAGCCTATATCTCCAAATGATTTTGTTAATAAAGAAAATAATAGAGCCTTAGGAAATAGTGTTGTGATGGTAATAGACTTGGTTCAGTAAAGCTTCTGCTGTTAATTAAGAAACTTTCATCTTTGAAGTGCAGTATTAAAAAAATTCTTATTAACAAAGGTGTGTTAGGTCAGCAATGAAGTAGATTTCCCTTTGAACATTATATCTAATCAATCCAGAGAGAATTAACACAATTATATTTTATCAGAAACATGTAGAGGGAAGGATCAACAAGAAAAATGGAGTGTGACTTTAGTATTAATTACAAAACTGTTTTAGGAAATAATCAATCCTTTGTTAATCAGGTCAGGTACAGGAAATGACAAAGAAATTATTTATCAAGCCACAAAGGTGAAAGTCGCACAAAAGGGATTACAGTGATAAGTCTCTGAATTGTAGAGCTATCATATGGGCTTTTCTTTCCATTTTAGGTTGTATTTCTAATTTTATTCTATTCCAAATATCACTAATTAACTTAGAAGGGAAACATTAAGTGCTATAAACTGTAAGGGACACATAAATTAAACCATTTCATTTTTCAGTGTTCCAGTTAGAATCTCAGAACACACGATTATTATTTTTTCAGTCTTCTGAATGTATTTGACTTGATTTGATGGAAGCAATATATTTAGTCTCTTCAGTTGTTCTTGCAATAAATCCAAACTGCTTTATTGAAACAAGAGCCACCTGAAAATTTATTGCACACTGCATAAAAAACCCTTATTATTCTTACATAGAGCATTGTCATTTCCAAATTTGACAAGGTCCCTAGACCCTACTCTTCTTCCCAAAATGCAGTACAAGCAACTGGGAAATAGGAAATAAATCTCACTATAAGAAGATCTCTGGGAATAACTAAGCAGCAAATTATGCACCATTCCTATAGTCCAGTCACAGGAATGCCTGGGAAAGGACCTGTTTATTCTATTCTCTATTGTATTACGTTGTAGCATTTAGCTCATAATTTTTCATGCTTATTTAAACTTCTTTGAAAAAGATTCAAGAGCTGTCAGAAGCACTACCTTTTTTCCTACTTATTTCTTCTTATTTCCTACTTATTTAGTTCTCTGACTCTTTCTTTGATGTTTTTAGTTTGTGTTGGAGCATCAAAATCTCTGCATAAGACTGATAGTTGAAGTCCAAGAATTAATTAATTTCTGTTTCCACTTTTTTACCAATCTTACAATTTTGTAAAATTGTCCATGTATTTTGATATTTGCATGTCATTCCTAGTCTGTATGAGCTGATTCTTATTTCACTCTCTACATGTGGTAGCTCAGTATCACTGTTCAGCCCAGAAACCAGCCTTGTACTACCTGACTGAACACACATGAGGTGAGAGTTTGTGTCCCTCAAAAAAAAAAAAAAAATATCAGCAGCTATGACCCCCATGCTTCAGGCTGGATTAATTGTTGGACTCAATTTTAGAGGTCTCTTCCAATCTGGATGAGTCTATCATTCTATGGGTTTGCAGGAGCTAAAGTGAGCCTGAACATTTAATCTGTTATGCAAAATAGAAATTACCTTGACCAGCCAAGGAGGGTGTTGAAAGACTAAGAGAGTATGAAATCAAAATTTAATTGGTTTAGTGGACATGGTGATATGTGGTTGAAGATCTAAACTGATGATCTTGGAGGTCTTTTCCAGCCTTAATAATTCTGTGATTTTATGACTGCTGATCAAAAAACTTTTTTCTATGAATCTTCAAATTAAAGAAATCATCTTCAAACCACCTGTCCATCCCAGGTCAGTTGTTTGATTCTCTTGTTAACATCTATCACAATGCTAATTGCCATTGGAAAGACACCTCCAAGGTTACTAGTTTTAGTGCAGCTTTTAACTACTACCTCATGGAAGAAAAGAGAGGACATACTATTACTCTCCTGTGGAGAACAAAACCAAAAGAAAACAAAACAAAATCCCCTTTTTTCTTCCTTTTTTTCTTTTGGTAATAATTTTTCAACAGAGTCTTACATTTTTTCATGTTTCCAGATGCTGCTTTCATTAATGAAATGCTTGTCCATGTACGAATCCTTTCTCTCATCTCCACTCTTTCCTCTGTCAGAGATCTGTCTCGGAGATGTTACCACCTTGCCTGTTGCCAGCACTTGCTGGATTTCTTGAATCAATCTCCAAGTGTCAGCTGCACAATGCCAATGCCAATTGGCACCCAAACAATATTCACAGTCGGGCCAAAGTCCTAACAGCAAAACGTGGGTTTCCTTTATCCAAATCATCCAAATATCATCTCCTACTATATTGTGACTTATTGTTCATGGAAAGGAAGGCTGATCCTGAATGCTAGAAATAGCCTCTGACAGATATACCTGATGTTAACTGAGTACATTTCTATTATTCAAAATAATTTTTTCTCCCTCAAGACCTTCTTTCACCAGAATGTCTCTAGGCTATTTTTGTCAAGGTTTGAAAAATGGCTTAGTGTGATTTTTTTTGATGCAAGTTAATACAAGGATAAGCACAGTAAAGTCTCCAGGAATAGCAAATCATTAATTTACTTCAGAAAATAAGACTTCAGTGATGAATAAGCCCCATAAGGATTCTATAGTTTTAAGCAGCTTCACTGACAGTGAATATCTGAACCGGTTAAAAGAAAACCAAAACATGTTATTAAACCTGTAATTATTTTATACAGCTAATCAGTAAATAAACTTTGCAATGCAGGGTGCTTGGCAAAGTTGTTTGATATTAGAACTTACTAAAATGGATGACCTTTATTCTAAACACATTATACCCCAAAATTTTAAGGGAAGAGAACTAGAAGATGTAGCTAAGAGGAGTGCAGAAGAATATTTTAGGCAAAATAAATAATTTTGGATTATCATAACAGTGTAGACAATATCTTGAGCCACGTCCCAGTTTCATATGTATTAATAACTGATCAAACCCTGCTGATGGAAATACTCACAGTGAAATAATTCAAGGTGCTGTGATGTTTCTGGTCTGGAGTTCAGCCCAAAACTGCAACCTCTGTCATACCAGAAGTAAGACAGTGGCAATCTTTTCTTTTATCCTTAATGATGCTCCATTTTGCCTATTGTGCTTGAAGTAATTTTTCCCAAATCTCCCAATTGTCTTTTAAATCCCATCTCAGTTAAGCTTCTCATAAAACACTACTGCAATTGAGAAGAGTTTGCTGAGGCAAATACCTGATGCAATATCCTGAATTCACTAAGAATATAGAATAATGCACTTGTTAGACTGTCAGCATGACACTCTGATGTTGAGAGAGATCCTTAGAAACCTGCCAAGTATTTTTCATTATTTGAGATTTTTATTACCAAAATCTAGATACGAAGTGTTCTTCAGCCAGGAATTGTGAAGAGCACATTTGTAACAATTTGTAAGGAATGGCAATGTGTGAAGCAAGGGTATTGGTGACTTCTAGCCAGGGGAAAACTTTTAAATGGTCAAATAACTGCTTCTTATCAAAAATGCAGGTTATCTGCCAATATGTGACTTTCTGCAAGGGCATGTAGAGATAGGAAAAAGGGGTGATGGCTTCAAACTGAGAGAGACTAGGTTTTATAAGACACAGGGAAGGAATTATTTATTGAGAGGATGGTAAGGGAAGGGGTTGCCCGGAGAAGTAGTCACTGGAAGTGTTCAAGGCTATGTTGGGTAGGGCTTTGAGAAACCTGGTTTAGTGGAATTTGTCCATGGTAGGGGGTTGGAACTAGATGAGCTTTAAGGCCCCTTCTAGCCCAAACCTTTCTAAGATTCTGTGATTTTCACATTACACTTCTAAGAAAGAAAATTTAAAACATCCCTTCCTAAAGTATGGTGATTCCTCGATTTTACTTTCAACTTACAGGTACATTTCTGGTGGAAACATGTTCCTTCTGGATTTTTGGAACTAACTGTAAGAGCCATGACATCATTTGGCTCCAGTCCCAGTTTGGGGGCCAGAGATGAAGAAGGATTTGGCAACTTTGTTCCTACTTTTTCTTTCTGCGAACAAATTTATCTGATGAATGAAATAAAAGAGTTAGGTAGAAAATTTTAAGTTATATCATATTTTTGGTATCTGGGGTAATATTAGGCTTGTGAAATCAGTAGAATTAAAGTTTTTTAATTCTTCTATATATTTTAATATTTAAAATTTAAAACATCTTCCATACAGATCAGCAATGTGACAATTCTGTGATATTTATTTAAAAATGATAAATTCAGCTGTATTTATCCTTGTTGTTCTGCAAGTCCTATTATTCTGGACAAATCAAGACTGTGCTCAGTTTTCTGAGGCCAAAACATACACCTGCAGAAAAATGATAAATCCTTGTGGATTTTCATTTACACAGAACTGGTAATCTCCCTCATGTTTGGAGGGAATTGGAAATTGCAGGTGCAGGATGATGTGCACTAATGCTGTTCAAAGGCTCAGCCTGAATGATCTCCTCACCAGCTCTTGAAACTCAAGAATAGCACCAAGTCAGAGAACTTTATGCTTCTAGCAGTTAAAAAGAGCATTGAACTCCACGTAAATGTTAAAACTCTGCTTATAAATGCAAGGAATGTATTGTTCATGTGGCCTCACTCACAGCAAGGCAGATTTTTTTTATTTTCCTCTTAAAAAATAATTTTATTTGCAAAGGTAAGGATCATAGATACAGAATGATGCATCTTCCCAGCAGCCTGTTTCAAAGGATGAAAAGATTAATTCATTCTTCTCTAGAAATCAGCAAATGGAAGGTAAATAACTGTGCCAGTAAAGGTGAACCAGACTGCCCGATGGGGACATTCCCTCATGCACCATGAATTTCACCACTGATCAAAAAAATATGTAATTTGCTTGGTTTGAAGATTGTCTGGAGTGAGATGGCCACAGAAAACTCTTATCCATTTATTTCTTACAGCATGTTGGGAGAAGCAATATGAAATAATCAAAATTAATCCTGGGGGTTTTTTAACACAACATTAAAAACAACTTTAAAATATAAAGGTGAAGTGGATGCCCCTAGACTACAAGTCACAGTTTCAGTGGTGGGTTTATTAACAAAGAGTCGGTTGGCAATTAATTAACTTCAGCAATAATGTTCTGCATTGGAAATCACTCACATCTTAAACAGAGGGTCTCAAAGGAACAGGAACACTGAAATGTCTTGGCCAACATGCAAAGAAGAAAATGTAGTCAGGAAAACTGTAATACATAACAGATTGTGTGAACCTTGTTTCATGAATGAATCAGAGCCATGGCATCCTTTTGGAGATAACCTACTGGCTCCAAGATGCTGAATTTACTCCCATTGCTCTTCACAGCTTAATGTCAACCTTACAACAAAGCTTCGTTAATTTGAAAAATAACACAGAAATAACTTGTAAACATGAAATAGGATCCAGAGCTCACAGAGAATAATGGGAAAATCCCATTTCCATTGATGTTATTGATAATTGGTTGAATGTTCTTTAAGGGATCTTAGTACTACTACTGTAGAGTGCTGCATTAAATACTTTAATTCCTCCACAGCCAATCTAATGAGGCTAAAAATAAAAAATACTCAGAAAAGAACAAGAAATCACCATATTTTTGTGAAAAAATGTGCAGTTTGCCTCTTTCTTGTCATACCCAACAAGGGATGTTTGAACATGGTATTATTCCATTAATCTTGAAAGAATATGCACAAACACAACTATAATTTTTGTTGTTCCCAGAGTTTACCTAGCAGCTGAACAGTTTGGCTATAATTTGACTTACTGAATCTTGATTTTTGGTTAAGAATCAAGTGAAACTAAAATTCACTTGCTTACCATGTTTTGTCTTTTTTTTCTTCAGGCTTCTGAAAGCAATTCTTTTCACTAATAAATGGCATGATTTTGATGCAAAATTATTTGGTTTTTAGATTATGAAAGCTTGGGACATGACTGTCACCCTGATCCCAGCCAGGACAGGAGTTATGCTTAGATGGCACTGTGGTCTCTTTTGTGGAGTGTGTCCCTGAGAGGTTGGAACTGGTAATGTACCCCACTGATGGGATGGCCTGAGCCACCTCCAGGGAGAGGAATACAGCCAAACTCCAAATTGCTGGCTAACTTTTCACTTTGGGTTCATCTTGATTTCATTACATGTACACTGGTTTGAGACACACCCTAGAACATCTGCATTGTGGTACACTACACATCTCAGCCACCCTTTTCCCACTAATATTTGCTTGGGGCCATCCCACATTTCGTGCCATCCCACATTTTGTGCCACAAACATCTCTGTAATGAGAGTCTCTGGGTCTTTGATAGGAGCTCAATGACTTGCAATTTAATGAAGGAGGGACCTCGTCACCCAATGACCTTGAATACTGTGGAGTGATTAAGGAATTATTCTGAATATTTAATTTCTGCATATTCTCCATACTATAAAATTAAAGGTGTTCATAGCAGCAAAGATAGAAAATTATCATAAATGCATTCTATTTAAATTACTAGTCCACATTTCATGCCTTTATAACCGTTAATAGAGCATCAACACAGAGTAAATTAGAAGCCAAGAGCAGCCAAATCCCCATAAGATTACTTCCAAGTTACTTTGGCACTAACATTTTTTTCTTAATCTTTACTTCACTTTTACTGTAATGTTAATTATGTAAATGAATACATTCAGAAAGCAGGGAGTCCTTCTGCAAAACAAAGATAAGATTGAGGCTGTTTTCTTCTTCTCAGATGAGGTCTATAGCTCAAAAACAAGGTACCATTACTATTTATACAAGAAAATTCACACCCTTTTTTTGTGTTGCACTGCAAACAATTCTATCTGAATCATTAACAGCAGAGGAAAAGGAATCTTAAGGTTGAAAAATTGGGGATGTTGGCAATGACAAAGCAGATGGAAGGAAATTGAAGGAAGTGTGTACAGAAGTGGGCAAAAAGAATGGTGAAAGAAAACAACCTGATTTTTCATTTGGATAACAGAAAGTCTGTCAAACGTTTTCACCTCCAGGGCTCTTTTTGAATTAGCACTAGTTTGACAGTTGCTGCTGTGAGGTGCCTCAGGATTAAAAGTGTGGAGAATAAAGATGTCACTCTGACTCCAAGAGAAGATGACATTCAGTAGATTTGTATTGGATTGCATCTTTATCATAGCAAAAACCATGTCTCACTTGTTCTAGTAAGTGTCTTGCTTGCTTTTCATTTTCCGGACACCAAAAAATGCATACTGACAGTCTGATTAGCTCTCATAACTTCCATTAATGAGTCTTCATTCAATCACATTTAAGGGACATTTATTCTTTAAGATTGAGGTACAGGGGACAAGGCAGTGATGTTATACCAATTATTTTCTTCTTTCAGCTGTCCCAATGAAATACAGAAATTACTATGTTATTCAGCCAAAATGAGAAAATATTTATCAGGGTCGTCACTGAATGTAAATGTTGTCTCCCATGAGAGTTCCACCTGTAATTGAACCATTTGGAAAGCAGCATGGGTAGTTATATTTTCCATGTCTGTTTAATTCACATTTATAAATAAGTCTGAGAATTCATTAAAACTGGAAAAAAAAAAATAAGGTACTGATAGATTATATTTGGAAGTACTCCTAATGCTTCAATAAAAAAATATGAAGCAATGTCCTCCCCTGGGAGGAATGAATTAAATTGTAGGAAAATCTCTCCACAGAAATAATCCTTTTAAAAAATATAGATATTATAACAACTTCAAAAGAATAATGTTTGAAGAGATTTTTAAAAAATGAAGATACTATGAATATGAGCCCAGGATACATTTGAAGAGATTAAATCACAGGATAACATAATCAGTCTTTTCTAAATGTAAAATTTTTAATATGTTCAATATTTTGCAGCTGAAAATAGCATCATCTTAAGTGTCTAGACCCTTATGATACCAGTGATATCATGGCATCCTCATTTTTTAATCTGAGCTGCTTTCCCTCCCCCTCCTGTTTCCACCCTCCCTTCCCCCCAGTAGACAGGATTAAATTTTGGTATGTATAAAATGTTAGTAAACTAGGAGATTCTTTAAATTAGGTATTTTGACTAAGTGGCATCTAGATGCTGGGAAATAAAGAGTCTTAAAACATGATGAATATGCAGTTCAGAGGCAGAAGTACCAACAGAATTTATATGTGCTGCAGCATTAGTTTTAAAACCTACACTTAACAGTGTCCTTTCTGCAAGTATTACCAAACTGGCATAGAAATATAAGTGGATTCAAAAAAGCGAACCAAAACAACAATGACAAAAACCAATCACCCCACCTTCCCCAACAACAGCAACAAAAAACCCCATCCTGAACTCACAAAACTTTATGGGAAATGTATATTTTTATTCTTTACCCAACTTCATCAAAATAATTGTTCTCCCTCGTGATGTCTTTTGTGAAAAGAAATCATATTCCCTATTCAGGCTGTGCTTAGCCTGATGAAATGAGACAAGCATTTTAGTCTCCTTTGGTGCAAAATAATCTGTTCCTTTTCTAAAACCATTCTATTTTCCCTAAGTTTACCTTATGGCTTTTACTGAACATGTGTTGCTTAATGCACTTCAGTTCCACATTTGCTTTTTTCTTGATGGCTTATAATGACATTTTTTAGACATCCTATGATGAACCAATGTCTTCTTCTCATGCTGTTTTTGAGCAAAAAGTTCCTAGCTCATCTGAGAAATTTTAATTACTTCTTCAAGACTATTTGATGTCCCAAATTTCTTTACATTTCTATTCATTTTTTCCTTTGATCTAACAATTCTGCCATGATACTTAGATTCTGTTCCTGCTGTGCTGTTCTTCTTTGAATTATCAGCAATTTCTGTGAACTCACATTCAACCTCTGTATCCAAATAATTAAGAAACTTTCGCAAGGCTCTTACCTAGATCAGTTCTTGGGACTCTTTCCTGTTTACTGTCTTCTATTTTGTTTATAAAGTAATTTGTTTACCTTTAATGTTTTGGGTTTTTTTTACTTATGCTGTTTTATCCAATTTTGACATTAATCACCAATATAAGAGCTTATGAAGTACATCATTGAGGCCTTAATTAAATCCATTTCTTTTAATTTGTTAAGAAAAGTATGCACCTTGCTATAAACTGATCAGATTAAATATTACATTGTTTATTATGCTATCTATCAATTCTCTCAGGGTATGCTACAGTTGTCATATGTTTATAAAGCCATGGTAAAATGGACAGTTTAGTTTTAGTTTCTTGGAGAGATACAACTAGACATGGTCAAAGAACTGATTTTTGTTCAATAAAAATATGTTAGTATGTCAAATACAGCTGAAATTAGAGTAAAATTCCCTCATGTCATTATATCGATTTAGTAATTTCATTAAAATATTCTATTATTTTAATAGTTCTCAATTTGTTACATAATATTCACTTTAAAACTTTTTTCAAAATTATAGAAGTTTTTTTCTAAGAAATCAAAGTAGTTATATAATTTTCAAAGTGTTTTTTCTGTACAATGCCACACAATACAAATTTGTCCAAGCTGATCTCATTTCACGTCAAGATAAAAATGGAACTGGTTTTGTCTGAATAGCACCAAATGGGAGAAAAACTATTTGTGCAGAATTTTTCCAGCCAGCTCTTTTATTACCATCCTTAATTTCCTGTGCTGGAGTTATAGCTTTAATTAATTTTATAAATGGAATTTTACATTAAAATTCAAGTCATGCTGTGAACATGGCAAGATGTGGAGTGGTCACTTCTGGAACCTGCACTCTGCAGGGAGAGGCAGTAATAATGCAGGGACTACAGTCTCTGTTGTCCCTCAGCACCTCATTAACCAAGGACAACGATTTGATGCATGAAAATAATTTTTGGAGAGCACAGGGCTGAGTGATAGGATATGAATTCTGAAATGGAGGAGAGCCACAAAGAAATAGCATCTGCTTTACCTCTGCAATTGAAGAACAAAGCCCACAGCTGCTGTTTGAACTGAAAGTTTGTTTCATTTTTATGAGCATGAGAGGGCTGATTCACACACCCCACTCTGGAAGTGTAAGGCTGATGTTAGATCGGTAGGTGCAAAGAGAGTTTTTCTCTTTTTCTCTCTGCTTCTACAGAAAAATGGACGCAAATCACTGTATCACTGGGATGGGAAACATTAGAAAAAGAAAAAATTCTCTGTCTTATGCATAGTTAATCTGTTGCCATAACTCATTTTACTGTGATTCCCAAAGGGTGTAAATCAGTAAAATTCCCTTCAATCATGTTATTTAGCATTTTCCTTCCTGTGAAAACTTACTTTCAGTGAAAATCTGATGATGTGTGACAACTTCTTCACGTCTTTAAATGCTTGATTTTTGTGAATAACACTGATCTTTTGAAGTGCAGGCTTTTAGTCAACATGTTGTGAAAGCAAAATAGAAGAGTTTCTGCCACTGAGACATGTTCCTTTTCATTTTCTCCTTTTACTGAACTTTATCTACATGACATGCACTGTAAGAGTACAACACTGCTTTAGCAAATGAAGACTCTAAACCCTAGTAAATCATCCTTCTTACAACTGCAGAAATCACTTTCATTACACAGAACATATGAGATATTGAATGATATGCCTTTATTCTCTGCCACAGTTTTATTCCATCGTTCATTTATATAATTACATTTTTTTTCTGTAAGGCTTTCTTTGGCTCTGTGTACAGTAATATAGTAAAAAAATGTTTTAAAAGACATGTCCTCCCATAGACTGAATTTGAATGACAGCTGATCTTGACTGCAGAACAGTCATTAAATTTAGAAGGTATTTCAGGTAGGAAAGTTTGATTAATATCAAACAAAGCTCATTTAATGCTACAGCCTTTTCAGAATGGAGTGGCACATTTGATAATTATATGAAATGGCTTTAATTTCTAACACCTATTCCATACCACTTTCATTTCCATAAGATTGACAGGGTAAGAATACTTAATGCCCAAACAAGAAATTCTAATATTCAGAACCATCAAACTTTTGGTGTTTTCTCAGTGTAACTCCATAATTGAACCAAAAATTGTTTCTTACATTGCTTTTTCCTTTGTGTTCCTTTCAGTATGGAAAAGAACAAAACAAAAACCCCTCAAACTCTAGTTTAAAGCTATACATTTCCTAGTCCTTCCAGTCAGTTATTAGTCCAAAATACACCAAAGCCACGTATTGAAGATGCAAAATTCCATCCAGACAGAAGTATTTTAAGAAGAAATTTGTTTGCATATTCTTTTTATTCATATTTATTCAACTATCTCTTGTAGTGATGAATAACAAATGTGTATATAAATAAGAAATCTCCATATGTCAAAGAAATGTCAACACATGAAACAAAAATATATTATTCTATGCTACATTATAAATGACTATCTGAAACTGAGCATGTTGTTTAGTTTTCCTTTTATTTAACATTCCGAACTATGGGCAACATCCCTTGAATTGACAAAGAAGAAATGTTTCCTTTTAAAAAAAAGGAAGCCACACGTTTAGATGATTGCTCCTGCCACTGCATACTCAGGAACAAAAGCCTGCATCAAAAGATCTATTATTAGGAAAAAAAAAATCCCTTTGAAATATTTGATTCTTCCTAAAGATTTCCAAACTCTTTGTCCAGAACCGAGGTGATTGTCACCTTGCAGTACAAGTCTCTAAAGGGATATTATGCACTGTCCATGCCATGGTCACAAATACACCTGGTCTGAAGGATGGATTCACTGCTTCTGGAGTTTATTTTCCTGTATGCAGCCTTGAGAAAATCAAGAAATCTCTCTATCTTTTTGGTGAACCCTCAGAATCCTTTCCAACATATTGGAGGTGGAGGGCAGAATAATAAAAACAGAATAAAAGGCAATGGGACAAAGTAAGTTGAAGGAGTCATGGAATTGTTCTTGTGCTAACTTAAATGTTCCAGGACATTCCCCAGCACAGTGTTATGGCTGTGTGCTGAACTAAGTTCTACACCATGCAAGACATCAAAGGAATATTTTTAAACCTTTTAAAAAAGAGGAAACTCCATGAACTTTCAACACTTATCAACTCCCATGTTCATTCATTCTTACTTGATAATAGAAACAAAACTCACTTCTTATTTCTCCATGTTCCTCTCTATTCTTTAAGGGATAAATTGGAAATGTTCTCACTAGCAAGAGTAAAAAAAACTGAGCTGAATTAAACTTCATAGCTGTGTTGCTTCCATCTCTGGATTTCCAGACTTATTTATTAATTACATCCTTTTGAAAAATTATCTACTTGATGTCTGCCTGAGTTAAGCTCCGTGTTAAATAAGTATTCTTGATTGATACCTAAGAGAGGTGCAAAACACATACTCTGGATTTAATTATATGGGAGTAAGGATATTATTAGTAATATATTAATTGGAATAAGTAAGGCTGCTAACACATAGAAACTTCTTGTTTTTTGCAGTGAGTGACCTTACTTTGGTGTCAGGTGTCTCCTTCTCAAAATAAATTTGAAGTACACTTGCTGAAAGCATACTCTGTTCTGTGATAGAGTTGTAGTGTTCTTTGCACACCAAAGGTAGATGAAATAGTTCTTGTAGAAGAGTATTAGATGCCATAGAGCAAGAAAAAATAACTGTATTTTTCACTCTGGACATAAAATAAAGGTATTCCCACTTGATGAACAAGGAGAGCTGACAATCAGGTGCGTCATCCTTCCAAACACTCATAAGGTTAAAATTTGAAAGATCAGGAAGATTAGAAAAGGACAAAGAATGCCAAGTTTGTGGGGTTTTTTTTTACATCCCTTTCTGGCCTCAAGATTCTTTGCAAAACAATACATCACTTCAGAAATTTCTAGTTATGGAATAACACCTTATGATCATTTTGATTTTTTTATAATTCTCCATCAGTGAAAAACAGAATTAGAAATACAAGCCATTCCTTACAGGTGTCCTAAACCTAATCTTCATATTTATTTACACCACACACCTGAAACTGTACTGATCAAGATTTATTGAAATCCCTTTGGCTTACAAAACCTGAAAGAAAAATTCTTTCTTTCATTAAGTATTAAAGACATGAGATTAGAGGGGGATTTCTTCTTTGAGGGGGGTGGTTAAATTTTTTTCCTACTTATCTGATGGTTTCTCACCAGAGCATTTTACATAATAATCCAGAATTTTTCTTCCAACAGTTTTCTGTTCAGTGTATTGGCCCTGAAATGTTTATGTGTTTCAAAAATAACTACACAAGCTGAGATTGATTTTTCATAATATTTTATTCAGTTTCTTTACCCTTAGAACACTCCTTTAAATTTAAACAGTTTGAAAAGGTCTTTCAATCACCAGTAGCATTCCCTCAAGAGCTTCCATTTTGAGGATAAACATTCAAGCCCATGATTTTTGCTTTTTGTTTGATACCTTTTACAATGAAGGAAGAAAAACACAGCAAGGTATAAACTTTTCCTGAAAAACTCTGTTGTGTCAGCACATACACAGGAAATACCCTTATTTTTAGTTTTAGATTTTGTTTAGTTTTTTCCTGCACCAAAAATAAAATGTACATTTCTAAAACTTATTTCTTGTATCATACGTGCTGGTCAGGGACATGGAGTTGTGAGTAAAACTGGCCCTTTTTGCATTGTTAAGAATTTTTCTATACTTCAATATTAAGTAAGAGTTGCATTGAGTATCTTGTTTCTGTCACTTTTGCAAAAGGAAAGGCATAATGTAAAGAATAGTGAATTTGTCTTCATGGGCCCTGTTCCTGGCAAATGAAATCAGAATTCTGTTAAACAGTGTTTTTCACACACTTTACTTGGAAGAAAATGCTGATCCCACATTCTCTTTCATGAATAAACTTTGTTGAACTGCATTAATCCATTAAACACACAGAAATGCTGTTGGAACTAACCCTGGTGTAGAAGGGAACAGCCCAGGTGACTTAATAAATCATCTCCCATTCATCACCTTTGACATGTGGCAAAAGGTGTTCCAGAATTGGCTGCACCTCCATTACTGGGATCCCACGTTGTATATTACCTGTTCCACATGAACATGACCATTCAAATAAAAGAGGGAGGGAGAATTAGATAAGAAGGAAAACCACCTGTCTTATTTCTTCTCTCACACTCATCCCACTGACACAAGTGTATCTGTTAATGTTTAAGAAATGATCCAGTTATTAATAGTTGGACAGGATTTTATGCCCATATCATCCCCATCCCCGTAACAGGAAGCTAGGTTTCTTCAGTGATACACTTCTGCATCCGAACAGCACACTTTTGACTTAAAAAATCTTTGAGGTAATGAAAACCATCAGTGTTTGACAGTAACCATAAAATGTCACTTATCTCCTGATTGAAACTAAAGAAGATCTCAAGAAGAAGCTAATTGTGGGACTACTCTAGACTAATGTTATCATTCTATGATCCTGTGATTTCCAAAATGGAGGAAAGGATCTTCTTTCCATCCCATTATCTCTTCTCTTGACCTTTTGTTTCAAATGGGCAAATTCTCCTTCCCTACCCATTACTTTCAAATAAATGTCACTATTCTCTGGGCCCAGCCATTCAAACAGTTCTTTACTCAGGAAAGAGGACATCCATCCACACTGTGGGAAGTCAGCTTCTCCAGGGAAATGCTGAATATACCCCTTGAAAGGACTCAGTCATTATTTGCCAACAAAAGCCCAGTTACTAATGAATGGGCCAACATTGTTATGTGAGGTTAAATAATCAGGAATTTCTGTTAAGCAGCCAAGAAAGACAAAAACAAATACATTTTTTATATTTTCACCTTTTTTAAATAATTATTTTAAACCTTCTAAAACAGATCTAGCAAGTAAAACTGAAATAAATGACATTGAAAAGAAATTCAAAAGTATAAAAAATAATATTTTTCCATTACATTAATCTTTTCTCTGGCCCACATTACCTTGTAGGATCTACAGATATTTTTGTCAGTGCCAAATTGGAGAGCAATGAGTGCTGGTGTGAGGACAGATATATTACCCAGAAAAAAAAGGAGGGGAACTTCTTAAACTTGCTTCCTTGAATTAAAACATATACTGGTGGACTAATTGCTAATGGAAAATCTCAGAAGAGTCGTGTATTTATCGGTTGCCATCTTGCTATATTCTTATATTTTTATCTGTAGCCATCCATCCTTATGAAGAATTTGTGTACTTGTCTTTCTCATTACATTCATCTACTCCCTGTGAAAGTCAAGGCAGGAGGGAAAGAGTTCTTAATTATGACAATTAGAGCAGAATTTCAAAACTGACATTATTTCTTTTCTGTGACATGAGGTCAATAATCCTATTAGTTGTTAATGCATTTGTATTCCCCAGGCAATCACACTGGTAGCATTATACCTGCACACTCACGGTACTGACTAGCTTGATTGCTTGATAAGTGCACTGAATCTCCATTGCAGTGGTGATTTACTTGTGGAATGGAATTATTTTTACTCTGTAAACTGTAGATAATTCTCCATCCAATATTTTGCTGATGGACTGCTTTTGCATGGAGTTCCAGCTGAGCAAGAAGGGGCCTTGAAGATACTTCAAGGAGAGAGGGACAGAGAATAATGGACAGAGAACATGACTGCTAAAAATCAAAGTTATATAGCAAATACATTAATGGCAACACCTCCTGAGTTTTCCAAGACTGCTGCTGTGACATCTAGAGCCAAAGAGAAACATTTACATTCTTTTTTAGTTGCTGGTGTAGGTTGCATCTGGGACAATCTAAGGATGCTCATTTGACAGTGTTGATGCAGTGGGTTCAAGTTTGTAAGCCTGAACACTTTTGATTTTTCCAGCTATGCCATTTTGTCTATAAACAAATCAAATCAAAAAATTACCTCCAAACCATGAGCTTTTTCTACTCATACTGATTCTGGACTCTCTATAAAGAGAAAACAAAAACACATCACATATTCTTTTGCTTTTAATTGTTGAAGTAGTATAGTTGGTTGTATGTCTAGGTGTATTATAGATAATTCTACTAGTTCTCCATATCCTGACTTCCTTGTGGTCCTTTGAAAGTGAATTTCCTTCATTATTTGCTTGTGAAGCTATTATTTTCCACCAAGAAGCTGATATTTTGTCACTTATAATGCATCAGTATACTGTAAGAGGATGTATAAGTAGACAAGGAAGAGGTCCATGGTATGGTCATGTCTTTTCCTATATCATGTCATTAGACCTGAGCTAAATGTTGCTTTAGGCAAATATTACAGATTTCATTTTTCTTTACCTGTTAGAGGACAAAGTAAACAGTAGCAGAACAACTTTTAAGACAGCAATATCCTTGGAAAAGAGGATGTGTGGAGACAACGAGGCACCATCTTTTAATTGTGCTTTAAATTTGTGTTTTAAAACACAAGAAGTACCCTACCAAAGCTTCCAACACTTATTCTTCCTCTGAAAGTAGCAGCATAAAAGGCTGTTTAGGGAAGATATGCAAGTCTAAACCTTGAATGGAGATGATTTCTTCCAAAGTTATTGTAGTCAGGATGTTAGATCTCCATATTCCCTTTCCATATCTGTTTAAAACTTTCTGTTGTCCATGTCACCAAAAAGACAACCCTCCCCCCCACAAAAAAACCCCAAAACCCTAAAAGCAAAGCACAAAAACCCTCAAAACTTACAAATAAAGCAAATAATAAACCCCCAAAACCTCTGGATGGAAGGGAGCCCTGAATCTTGCAAAACTGCTCAGAGCATGACTGTTGCTAAATCTAAATTGGGTCAGCAGTGATTGTTTAACAACATCTGGAAAATCTCCAAGGATGTAGATTCTTCCTCCTGTTCCAGTGTTATGTGATCCTCTCAGAGAGAAAGATCTTTTCAATATCTAGTCCCCCAAGCCCCAGCTTGTGTCCATTCCACTTTGATTTAGCATCTGCCACTAATAAGAATTGGTAATTCTGTAATCCTTGTAGCTGTTCTTGAAGGAATTCCAGGATGACATTAGACTTCTTCTTTCACTCACCTTAGTCACATTAAATATCCCCTTCTTCCTCTATCTCTCCACTTTCTGTACTCTAAGGCCTTAATCATACTTGTCACTCTGCTACCTCTGATTTTGTGACATGCTTCTTGAATTTGAGAGGTCCAAGACTGAACATCTTCCAGATGTAGCTTCATCTGCACTGGTGAGAATAACATCCACTTTCAGTCACCTGGCAGTGCTCCCCATACTGTGTACAAATATGGACTATGAATTCTTCACAGTGAGAGTTCTCCTGGCTCCTGCTAAATATAGTATCCACCCACTGTGCCCAGGTCCTTTTCAGCAGAATTCCTATTTCAGTCTGCCTGTTAACAGCTGTAATGACAAATGGTTTTAATCTGCGCATGTGCAAAACATTGCTCTTCTTCTTGCCAAACTCCATGAAGTTTCTGCTCATTCAACCTTGCCGTTCATCAAAGTCCCACTAGACTAAGGCTTTTTTATTTGTTTTGTCAGTCACTCAATAGCATAGTATTGACTTTGCTCATTTAATGTCTAATTTGTCTCATCTAATTTGTCTGCCTAATTTCTCTAATCCTTTTTGAACCTCTTGATACTCTGTGTCTCCACCGCTGGCAACAAGCTCCAGCATGTTATTGCTTCACTCATATTGTTTCTACTTTCAACAAAACCCAGACATTTTATCATTCATAGCGAAGTCTGAACACTTCAAGAGACTGTGATTACTTGTAATGTTACAACATACATTGCAGTTTCCTTAAAATCTATTTATCTTTATTTTGTTCACTGTGATGCAGGATATGATTGTCATTAACATTTGAGTTCCGTGGGGACATGGTTCTCCAAATACAAACTGTTGAGCTCTACTGCTTGTCTTTTGTCATTAACTCCCTAATTCAACATAACACCTAAGCACATCCATCAGCACGTTCATGGCATGTTTTCTTGAATAATGATGATGTATGCACTGTTGAATTAGTGTCTAAATGCTCCTTTGCTTTTGGTTGTTTTTTTTTTCTTAAATTTTCTCTGTCTGCATAATGAAACAAGATTGCAACAGGTGCACAATGTGTGTCACATCATGTGTCACAGCATGGTTGAAAATCACAAGTATGGGAACACCTATCTGTTAAAAGGGGAAATTGAAGAAAAAGGAGGGCACCAGTGCAGCCAAACACATCCCTTCTTTTCTGGAGAGTGTCTGAAAATCACTAAGCTCTTTCTGAACATAAAACAAGGAAACATTATGTATTTCTTTTATTTCTCTTCAGAGGGGCAGAAATTTTTGAGAGAAACCTCTACACCATGAGGAAGAGAGGGTGCTTTGTGTCACTTACCCAATTTTTCAAGTGAGGATGTCATTTCAAAATCGAGTGATTTATTAGGAAGAAAAATGCAACAGATCAGACGCTTTTCCAAAGGGAATTTAATTCTCCAGATTCTATCAGAAGTGTTTCTATATGGTAGAAGTAGGTTTTCCATAAATACTGTCTAATCTGTTTCTTTTTCTTTAAGAGTGCTCATAAATTCTAATTTATTAACGGACAGTTCAGGTAAAAAAAAAGGCAAAAATCATGACAAAGAAATTAGCTGAAGGGAAAAAGAAAAATGGGAGCCAGTGGGACTTTGACTGCACCATGGTATCCCAATAGTATATTTTAAAATAAACCAGAAATTGCAAATTCTTCTCATATTTCAACCCCTGACATTGTTGGAGGACTCTGAGATGTCAACACAGATGGAAGTGCAAAGAATGGAAATAAAATAATATGTATTTAGTTGTGTTTAATATCTAAACCTGTTCTTCTGACAGTGACAAACCACTAATGTAAATCAATATAAAATGTGTAAATCAAAATAAAATGTGTACAGATAATTTAACATCTGTTTTAAAAAATACATTTAAATTTCTGTCATTTAGGGAAACATGACCGACTTCTTTGGGTGCCTTTTCCAGTGTTTGTCTACCTTCCCAGTGAAAATATTTTCCCTTCTGCATTGCCCCCTTTTCTTCTGCATGCTTCTGAGAAGGTCCCACATACATCTTCTCTAAACCCTTCCATTAGGTAGCTGAAGACCACAATAAGATAAGGCCTACTGCTGGACTTGCATCAGTGTGTGAATATCTGTGCACAGCTGAGCACAGTACTGCACACGTGCTCCTGCCAATATTGGGTCAATATCAGGAAGAACTCTAATTAATTCTCTACTAGAGTAGACAATTTAAACCACAGCAAAATCTGTGCAAGTCTTTTTATTGCAAACAGGCACATGTCATAAAGCTCAACTCAAGAATCCTACCAGAATACATTTAAATGCATCTTTTGGTTGGCATAGTCCTTTAGTAGGTCTTTAAATTGAGACCTTGATTGGTAATTTTGATTTTTAGCCACAGAAAGAATCAGAAATTAAGCTAGTAGATCTCAGTGTTCATTACATTTAAATGATTGAATCTTTACTTGCTTTTAACCTAGAGAAACAAAAAACAGGTAATAAAAATGGAGCCACCTGAAATATATTTGTTTTACATTTTCTTACTCCATTTTCTCCATGCAAAGTCAAAAGTGCATTAAAAAGTAATATTGTGCTGAGCTCACAAATATGCAAACGCCTCTAGATATCTTGTCTCAATAAAGTTTATAGAATGCATTCCCAAAGGTCTGACAACAAAACAGAATAAATCGCAAGGCTCATAAAAAGATAATGCATGCCATTTTTTTGCTTACATAAACACAAACAAATGCAGCAAGAGGCAGGAGTGACTCTGAGAGGCCTCTTCCTTTCAAACTAATTCCTCTTATCATCACATACATTTGTAATGAATTATCACTACCTAAGGCAAAAATAAATAAAAGATTTTGTGAAGCACATGGACATTTGAAAAAAAAATCTGCATTCTTGCAAATTCTATGGGAAATCATCTTTGCTTCCTTTCCTCAATTTAGATTTGCTTTTGAGGATCATATCCTATGGGGACCGCACTCTACAAAAGAACGAGAAACAAGAATGACAGAAAAAAAATGCCCAATGTTTCCAGCAGAGAGTCATGGGAAAGTCCATTGTTAATTTATAAAAAATCGAAAATACATAGAATGATGTTACATATTCAGAGCACAAATATCCCAGGAAAATCCTTTCCTACATCATAAATTGAGGAAGTTGCTTTCCTGTTTGAATAAGAGCAGGACCCTTATTCAAAAAGTGAGAGAAGTCAGGGTATGTTCCTGGCCAAAAATGAATCTGGAAAAAAACCAACATAATATTTTAGCCTTATTAGCTGAGCTACAAAGGTCTGACAAGAATTGCTAGTGTGTGATTGTAGTCTCCCTGGCTACAGATTTATACATTTTGTTTATAGACATCTTTAAATGGTGAATGGAATTAATTCATGTTGGTGGCTGATCTCAAGTGGTGCCATCCAGGGCTCAGTATTTAGGTCTGCTTCATTTATGTCTTCATTGGTGACCTGGATGAGGGGATCAAGTACACCCTTAACATATTTGCAGGTGATGCCAAGCCAGATGGGAGTGTTGGTCTGCTGGAGGCAGGAAGGCTTTGCAGAGGGATGTGAGCAGGTTGGGTGGAATGGCCGAGGGCAGTTGTATGAGGTTCCATAAGGCCAAGTGCCGGTCCCACCCTTTGGGTCACAACAACCTCTGTAGGGCTACAGGCTGAGGAGAGAGAGGCTGGAAAGATGCCTGGCAGAAAGGGACCTGGGGGTGTTGGTGAACAGCAGCTGAACATGAGCCAGCAGAGTGTCCAAGTGGCCAAGAAGGCCAATGGCACCTGGCCTGTATCAGCAATGGTGTGGCCAGCAGGAGCAGGGCAGTGATTGCCCTCCGGTACTGGGCACTGGTGAGGCCACTCCTGGAATCCTGTTCAGTTCTGGGCCCCTCAGTACAAGGACAGTGAGGTGCTGGAGTGTGTCCAGAAAAGGACAATGGAGCTGGGGAAGGGTCTGGAGCACAAGTCTGATGAGGAGCAGCTGAGAGACCTGGGATGTTGACCTGGAGAAAAGGAGGCTCAAGGGATACCTAATTGCCTTCAACAACTGCCTGAAAGGACATTGAATTGAGGTGGGGGCTTGGTCTCTTTAATCAACAAGAGATAGGATGAGAGGAAATAGCCTCAAGTTGCATCATGTGAGATTGAAGTTAGATATTAAGGAAAGATTCTTCACAAAAAATGTGTCCAGCTCTGGATCAGAATGTCCAGGACTCTCAAACAGAAATGTCATGACTACAAATCTCGGATTAACATACTAAAAAAGCTATTAATTTTGCACACCTTAAATATTATATTTAGCATCAAACATAGCAAATTAAAACAAGTGAGTTTGGGCTATCTTTGCTTCTACTTTTCCTGCAGTATACATACTACTGATACTTAATTTAAAGTCTTTCCCCTTGATCTGTGTTAACAATTTCATAAATCAAATGCGTATCTTTGCTGTTTTTTATGATCTCATTTTTCATATATACCTTGAGTTGAGATTCTATGCCCATAATGGGTGCCAAATAGATGGCCTATTTTTGGTCCATCCTTAAAGTTATCAAGCAGTGTTACATTCACTAAGAGCAATGGGGGAGGGGGACGGGCAAAATTATCAAAAAAAAGTAAAGAGAGGAAGCAAAAAAAATTCCATTCCATGAATCATTTTGTCACAGATTAATGTAGGCAGCACTGTCAGAACTAGTTAGACCTAGATTATATGCAAGTTTTCCACCGTCACTATTTTTCATAACTTTGCGAACATTAAGTATGAATTTTCATGGTATGAACTATATCACTAGTATTTTAATATATACTATTGTATTTTTAGCTGTATTCATCAAGTCCTGAATAGATGGTGTGGGGCTTTTTGTTGTTTCGGTGGGATTTTTTCTTTACAATGCACCTCTGAGAAATAAGACTCTCTCCAGGATGCTTTTCAATATCTTGCAATATGGCTGGTGTGTTATGATTCTTCCATTCCCATTGTAATAACTGCTGCAAAAGCAAAGCAATGTCAGCCTATTTTGCAGAGTTCCTACCTAATAGGAATAAGTATTCTTGGACGTGCAACTTCCATTATCATCAATAATGGAACAATTACAATGTAAATCAGTGTGATATTTCAGAATATGGATAATTTTGCATATTATATGTGAGTTTAAACTTCCTGAAGGTATTTAAAATTAAATTGTAAAAGAAGGGAAATAAATTCTGTATAGCAAGTTGAGGTTCTTTCAGTAGCTGGATTACAAGTAAGAAACCATATCATTCTATTTTTAAGACCTCAAGTTAGCCTATTATGAAGCATGTCTCATACATCTTAATATAAATATTGATAGGACTTGCAAAATGTGTAGATGGAAAGAGCTGTCTATTTTTTGCTACTTTTTAATGCCTATCCTGCTATACAGCAATTCCAGTGGAGCTCATTGAAGTCTTTCCACTGACTTAGGGTTTGGGGTTTATGTTCATTAATATTATTGCCTTAGTCCTACAGCACCTGAGATTCTCATGTGATCCCTATCCAGTTATTAGCAGGGCTCAGGAGCCTCTGTGTTGGATGGACTGTTTGTAGTGATAGTGGGCTGAAAGATGTGTAAACAGTAGAATAAAGCTGTCTATATATCCTGGCTGAACTGATTTAACTCTCTTGTGTAAATGGAGCCCTTCAGCCACACAAGTGACAATACATTGGTATAAATGTGCCCTTACCAAAATTACCTTTCCCTTACAAAGAATATAAGATACACCATTACAAAGTACTTCTACAACTCCATGACCTGCCTATTTTAGGGGGTGCATCAAAATGCAGGGGTTGTCACTCAAAAAACAAACTCATCAAAGAAAAAGTTATCCTCAAACAAGCTGTGTAAGGGCAGTGAGCTGAGATCAGATTTCTGTCTCAGGATAATAAACCAAAGTTACTAATTTGGTTTCAGGCTGTCCTCTTGGGGCCATTTAAACTGTTCCTGCTGTCCAAAGCCTGAATCCGTTTCTCCTAAGATTTTAACTCCAAAGATTGGATTTCTTTCAAAGAACCCACACAAAATCCAAGCAAGATAGATTATCTCATGGTCACCTCTCCGCTTACTGTGTCTTCCTCTTAAACACTCCAATGTTATTGTGTCTGAGGACAAAATTAATAGGGAAGGCTCAATAAGGGGTTCTGCAAGACTATCCAATGCTTGTAACATGTCTTTAGCCCATCTATGGCATGAACACACCCTTCAAGAGACAAGTAATAAAAAAGATTGTACAATTATAGAGGAAGAAAAGCCTTTGACTAATTTCTTCTATAACATTTTTAAAGACAACCGGTGGAAACCAATATTAGAATTCTCTAAATACATTTTCCTTGATTGTTCTCCTCTCAGAGTTCATCCTTCCTGTCCCTTCTCTAAAGGACACTCAGTCCACAGTTGATGAGGAACATGGGTATCTGTTTAGGGACAGGAACAACCTGATTATTTTCCCTGCTCTCTGTTACTATTTCCTTTCATCTTCTAGGCTCATACACATGTAGGACCATGCTTCCCACTGACTGATTACTGGCAGGTTTGATTATAAAAATAGCACTCTGCAATTCAACTGAGTTTCAGGCAACAATGAAGGATTTGCTGGAGATATATTCTTTCTTTGCTGTCCCATTTATCAATGTACAGTTTCCCACTTGCTATTTATTATCTGCTTTTTTGTGCTTCCCTCGACGTCTGGAGGATTTGTAGTCTGCTAAGTGGAGCAAGGCCTTGCCTTGAATACCTTACCATCCCTGTCTAGGCAGCATACTCCTGATTTTTCCCCAGTTTAACTTTTCTTTAAATAAACTTGACAGGTTCAATATATCCTCACTGCAAAGAATATATTGAGAATAGTAGTAAGCAATAGAGAACATACTAAAAAGCTACAGCCCAAGGAAAAAAAATAGTGAGACAGAGAGAAATACACCTCTAATGCATGTATGAATTTATAATAAAAAGCAGTAGTGATAATTGCATGTCTTTAAACTCGAGAGGACCATAAAACAGTGTGGTGGAGTATACAGATGAGTGCCAGGTGGTAAGCAGGTCTCCTGTTTTGCAAGAACTTTCAGGATTTAGAGGTGTGGAATGCGAAGAAGCTTTTTGCTCTCATTAGTGGCAAAAGCAGTAATGCATCCTGGCATATTTGAAAATTCAACGGGATATCTAAATATCTCATTACCTTACAGATGTTCCAGTATCAAATACCTGAGGAATAAGGAGGATAGGAAAAAAAAAAAAAGTGACAATTGGGGGGAAAAAAAGCAGCCAAACAATAATAAAAGAACTCTTCCAAAGAAATCGAGTTAATAAACCAGTTATAAATTTGGAATAGCTTTGTTTTGATAGTGACCTTTCAAAGTTTCTTTTATTTTCATTTCCAAATGTCAAAACAGGGTATTTTGACAATTCCAAACCATGATTTCTTTAAAATTGAAATGTGGTATTTTTCACAACTGGTCCCTTTCTGCAAATGGTTTCACTTTTGAAGAAAGTTATTGTTTGCAGGATTGAAAAGGGAAAACAAAAGGTAAAGAATTTCTGGGAAATTATTATACTCTTTGCCAGTAAAGTGCATGCTTGACCAAATATGGGCTACCTGTCCAGTTTCAGAACACAAAGTGTCAGAGCCCATGTGAGTTTGAGCTTCACCTGGTAGCTCAGCCTAATTAGTGCCTTAATCGGGAAAGGCATGATGAGCTGGGAAGTGGTTGGCCCTGTGTCCAGCACCTGGACCAGCCAAATCCCCGACCTGGCCACCAGGTGGAGGAATTATACAGAAGAAAGTGTTTTCCTTTCACAACAGCTACCGTGTGCATTGACATTTATCTGAACGACTTCAGCATCTTGTCAGTAGTCAATGTTCCAAAAGTTGGCTGAAGTCTGATGGCTTGTCTTGAGTTTGCACCATCGTGGAAAGGATATCCGTCCCTGCTGGCTGAAGGGTTGGGATGTGGCTTAGGAGAGGTGAGTTCACTCCGTAGTGTTGCAGACAATGTGGCATTAGGAGAATGTCTTGGGACGGTTTCACAGGGGATCTTGCTGTGTTGCTGGTGCCACACCTGAGCTCCTCAGGGTTTTCATAGAGTCAAGTTCATACACTGAGGAATGAGCTGACACCCTCGGAGGCAGCATGGTCTTCTTACATATCACAGCTCCTTCTTTATTTGTTCTGCGTCTCCAGCCTTTACGTGATACTTGTCACAAATGTTTTCTGGCACCTCAGCCATTTGTCATTGGAACACATCCCCCTTGTGTGTTTCTATGCCCAAAAAACATCTCACATACTGGAGGGCAGCAACATCAAGCCCATGGGTGGGACCTAGGTATTTCTGAGTCGTTTTGTAGTTAACAGGTTTTAACTAAAATATCTGCCTTGCTTATTAGCTGCTTTCTTCTCTCAATTTCCCTACAAAAGTCAAAAGTAGATTTCACTATTTTGAGATCTCTGTCCATCACTCAGACTCTATTTTGAGTTTTGTGATGCTGACTGTCATAGCAGTGTCTGACATCATTGCACACCAAATTAATAAAAGCCAGTGTCCCAATGGACTGAGAGGAGGAACAACATGACAGAGAAGAGTCTTAAATGGTGTCACTTATGACAACTTCATCCAAACTAATAGAAATGTGATGATTTCCACCAGCATCCAAGACTTCCATCCCCCCAAAATGAAATCCCACATTTGTTCACACCATTATCATTTCTTCAGAGAGTTCATATACCTTCTCAGTATATGCATTATGCTAAAATCTTTAAATATATTTAAAAGCACATGGAAACTCATTCAAAATATTCTAATGAGACAGAAGTACTCAATTAAAAAGCAGGAAAAAACTGTTATAGCAACAGAAAAAGCAGTAGTACTTCAAGTAAAATAATTTCTTGCCTTTGTAATAACACTTAACACATTTGTCAATCTCTTAAATGGTGTTTCTATTGATGGACAGTGGATTAGCCTCAAAGCAACTGGCAAGGCTGTCTTTGAAATATTGCCACTCATGAGTTCAGATAAGAAAATTAGCAAAAGACAAATAAAATAAACATAAATAGTTTTAATGGAAAGCTTTCTCTGAGCTGCTTCTGTCTTTCTTAATCAACTAAGAATAGGCTGTGATTACAGTAATCATTATGCAATTAATCACTATAATTACTTTTTATTGGAATAAGAGTTTAAAAAGCAACTAACATATTTTATGTTCTTGCTTGACTGGAAGACATTAAGTGCTTGTCAAGAAGTTACTAAAATTATGTCTTTGCAATTTTTTTCTTTTTGTCATCTTATTACGATTTTTTTTAAATGTAAAAGTAACAGTGCAAGTTTATGCACCTCCTGTACACAGACAATATTTTCACAAAACAGGGATGTGCAATTCTCCAGTCGTAATAGGATGCAATTTTTGGTGTACTTAGCATACCACATGTTTTTTATACAGAGTGCATTTACATACATATATGTACTATCTATAGTACAGTCATGATCACAGGTGGGCTTGTATCAATGAAAAATCAACAACAGTGAATTAACAATTTAGACCCACTTATCATTGTAAAATTGAAGTTTTGGTGTTCTCGGGGCTTGCCTCTTTGTGACCTCAGGCTGAGAGCAGCTCTTGGCATCTGAAGGCTGGGTTATCTGTTTGTAGCTTCTCCTACAAAGACCAGCCAGGGGACTGGGCCCTTGCAAATACTTCTCCCCTCAAGTTTCAATGTAATGAAAGTATGGAAAGATAAGAGCTTGCTTCACAAAGGATTATAGTTTGTGAACATTTTACACATAGATTCTTATTTCTATATTCTGAAGCTATAGTGGGAGTGTGTCATTATCATTCCTACCCTACATTGTCCTAGCTCACAGCCCAGGATACTTCTACTATTTCAATCTGTTAAATAATTTTTTCTTACAGAGTCTTTGCATAGCTTTGGACAGGTACAATCCTTTTCTGTCTACTTACTCTGCTGTTTTATATCACCTCAACTCCAAACATGTCCCAGACAATTATGTGCCCATTGAGGAGACTATTTTGCCCTCATAAATAGAGCCAGGACCATGTAGTGTATACCTGGAATTCTGTAATTAAGAAAACTTTTCCAAGGAGGGAACCAGCAAGCAGTGCATGGCTGGATCCACTGATAAACAATCTAAAACTAGACCTGCCTGGTCAAGGCTTCCAAAATGCCAAGGTGTTCATCTAAGAAAGTCATTTTCTGTTTCTTTCAACAGTAATCCCTGGACCCCAAACTTCTGGGTCACATGCTGCCCTACTTGGGCAGGAAAGCAAGCTCTCAGGGCTAGGACTGATTTCAAACACTGATCCCATCAAATGATTTTAAAATATGGAAGAAGTAAAAATGTAGAGGGTATTTTGTGCCAACAAGCTCTCATTAAAAATTTTGTTTGAAATGTTGCTGTAAAACATGGATTTTGTTACTGAGAAATTACCCTATTTGTAATAACTTTCACCCCAGACACATTTTAGAGACGGATCAGCAGTGGCTATTCTTTGTTTCCCTGGGCAGGAGGTAAAAATGCTTTTAAAAATGTTGATTATCTTCTGACGTTGGACTCTGACAATCTACTACTAACAGGCAAACTCAGCAAAATGATTGTTAAATGGAAACCCTCCCCCCCCCCCCATCTTTCCAAGCAACTTTTTGACTGGCAGACCAAGAGAAATGCTTTTAAATAGCATTTCTAGCCAGTGTGGGACCTGCCGGTACCTTTCAAAGACGATGTGAACCAACACAACTTGAGTTTGCCCTACAGCAGTATTTTATAGGCAACTGCTGGAGCATTTGGGAAACTAGAGGACTTGAACTCAGAGCAAAGATACTTGTGCAAACATTGACACATTCTTATAGAACATCTTTATTTGAACAGATTAATATTTTCTGACCTCTGGAAAATTTATGATTCTCCTAAGGCAAGTAAAAATGCTTTGTCTACACAAGGGTTTTAACAGACAAAAATTAACATGTCCTAATGGCAAAGCTTTTCTCTGTGGATGTCTGTGACACAGTGATATAAAAGCTTTGGGTAGTGATATGTCAATAACTCATTTCTTTTCCATCTGATAGTTAAGGATTTTTTTTTCATAGCATCATACCATTTCTTGAGTTGAATGGGACCCACAGAGACCAATGAGTCCAGCTCCTGGCCCTGCACAGAGCACCCCAGGAGTTACACCCTGTGACTGAGAGAATTGTCCAAATGCTTCTTGAACGCTCTCAGGTTGGGGCTGTGACGCCTGCCCTGGGGAGCCTGTCCAGTCCCCAGCCACCCTCTGGATGAAGAACCTTCTCCACGTATCCAACTTAAACCTCCTCTGACACAACTCAGGCCATTCCCTAGGGGAATCCTGCTACAATATTCATTACTGAAGTGGTCATTTGTTTTGAACAGTGAAGACAACCTAGCAATTTAGTCTCTGATAAATCACTTTCACTGTGGGTTTTGAGGCTATTTTTGATCCTTTGCTTGTTTCTTTTAAAATAAATATAACTTGCATTTTTTCTTTTAATCCCAAACTAAAATAAATGTCTCTGAAATGGCTACTTCTTTATCATCTGTGTTCATAAAATATTTCATGAATTCATAAAGAATTTAAAGAGTTCTTTAGTAAGTTTTTTCAATAACATTTTTGGCAAGGCATGTGGGTCAGATTTAGCCAAGTATGATGACTAATTTCCTGCTCTAGGCTTGAAACTGTTTCCTAAGCATTTGCAAGGACACAGAGTTCCTGGGACATTTGATACATAAAATGTGTCTCCATTTTGTTTTCTGCCAATTATACGGACAACTTTTAAAATTAATTATATCTATAGTGGGGCATTTTTGATAGTCCTTGATATCAGTTTCCTTATCACATTCAATTTCTCCTGGAAAAAAAAGTTAAGAAGTTTAGGTCTGTTCAAATTGTCACTAAGTTTTGTATGGCATTATTATCTGAGTTTTACAATCTGAGGCAGGAAGCTTTAAATCTCCACATTATTATTACTTGTTTTGGGGTGAACTGAGCAAAACAGCACATGGTGGTTTCATGGAAACAAATGGAAGAACTTCCTCTTGCCTACACTAGCAAGAAGCTTTTGGCACAAAGGTTTTAGGGTTTAGTGAGTCAGCACTGGTACACAAGAGCAACACAGATTTGCCCGGTTTGGGGTTTTATCACTGCCTGTCCTTGAGCCATTGCCCCCTCACCCCCAACTGCTGGGCACCTGCATCCTTACAAAGGCTCATATAGAAAATAAATGAGCTTGTTCTGCAGCAATGGGATCGGTATCCTTCAATTTCTCCTGGGCAGGGAGCAGTTGTCCCCACTGCAGCCCCTTAGGGAAGCCCTTTGTCACCCAGTGCTTCCTACTGAGGGTGGAAGCTGTTGCTGGAGTGAATTTAAAGTCAAAGATGACATTTTCCATTGAAAATACAGCTGATATGCCTAACCAGCAGGGAAGTGTCAGCTCTCTTTCTCTCTCTGTTTTGTGTTTCATGAGACCAAAGGTTTACCACTCAAATGAAGCAAAATTTGGGAATTTATCTTCATTCTGACAAAGCAAGAAAGAAAGCCTTTGAGCCATGTAGGTGAACACCTGTTCCCTTTGAGTTTTGGCTTTGTACCAATGGGGAACTTCATAACATTCTCAGTCAAAAAGCATCCAGTTCCACCTGGCTTGGACATAAAACCCAGGAGCCTGTCTTGGGTTAAGCTAAAAGAGATTTAATTGAAACGTTTGAAGGCTTTTGTTTTCCTTTTGGTGAGTTTGGGTTGATCGGTAACAGAATCCAGTCCCATTAAGTTTGCATGACTTCTGGCTGCCTTAGGGGAATTTTTCAAAAGTGAAGTCATAATACTTTTCTGATCTCCAATATGTCTTTTTAAAAATTGTCCTTTTTTTTTAATTTATTTTTTTTACAGCAATTCAATTAATCCTTGCAAAGCACCAAAGTGAACTAAGTGCTTTAAAAATGCTTTGTGGTACAGCTTTTGTCAGCTGGTATTTAGGAACAGAATTAGCATGTCTGGAAATTGCAGACACAGGTCCCTGCACACCCAAAAGATAAGAGGAAATCCATGATATTGTGTTTAGCTGAAACTTCTTACAAAATATGCACCCTGGATTTTTGAAGGTGTTCTGTAGCATTTTCTTTCTGCTCAATTGACACCTGCTGATGAAAGGCAGCCCTGAGTGGCGATCTCAGATTTCTTTAGATCAGAACAAAACTGACAGTCTTTCAGACTAGGGCAGAAAAAACAGATTTTCTGCCAAGCTGGGCCATGCAGAAGGACAACTTTGACAAAAAGATCTAGGAAAAATAGAGGGAAATTAGGAAGGGCTGAGAGTGGCTTGTTTGCAGTGCTATAAAGTCACTAAAACCTTGAAGTACCCAAAATATTTGATATTCATGCCACTATATCAAAAGGTTCGGACCTCGATTAAGTATTAAAATTTGTCATTTTAAATTACTTTTTTTTTGCCAGCACGAGCAATATAGGTATTGAAATTTCCTCAGAAAGTGCTTATCTCATCAAGAGTAAAATTATAGTATATGAAATACTAATTACAGTATTGTGAAGAAAGGTGAACTTTCTGGTGACATTTTATCTATTAATAGAATACTAATTTTCTCCTTTCTTAAAGCAGAAGATACCACACATGGTGGTTTCAGTTATTTTCTCATCAGAATCTCTTTAAAAAAATATGCCTATAAAAATGATTTTTTAAATTCTTCTTAACAATCCAAGATTCTAAAGAAGCAACTGAGTTTTGATCACACTTGAATCAGAGTTCATAGATATGCACTGAGAAATTCTTCATGATATCTAGCCAGTAGAATAGCATGGAAACTCATCCTGGATGTATGGAGAATCATGTTACTGAAAAAAAAAATAAATATTTTATTTTGGTTTAGTTTGGTTTATTGTATTGTATTTTACTTTATTTCTTCATTCTATGTTTTATTTTATTTTATTATTTAATATTTTATTTTTAAACAATTACATATTGTTAGTTAGCATATTACAAAGTTCTGTTGGAATAGAGCAGTGAATTCTATTTGTTCTTTCTTTGGTGGTTTACTTCTGTTCTCAGGGAATGATTAGATTTAAATGACATACATTCTTATTTCAACCTTTGATAAGATGAGGTACCATCTTCTTTTGAAAGGTGATTATCATTGGCTGAAATCTTCATTTAAATATTTGTTTTGTTT
Source organism: Alaudala cheleensis (assembly GCA_013398995.1). Classification (NCBI taxonomy): domain Eukaryota; kingdom Metazoa; phylum Chordata; class Aves; order Passeriformes; family Alaudidae; genus Alaudala; species Alaudala cheleensis. The sequence goes on along the minus strand of VWYE01003025.1, from coordinate 1,077,092 downwards.
TCGATGTGTTCAAACAAAATCCTTTGAAAGGACTTTTGGCTTCAGAACTTTTTCTCATTTTTCATTTCTTTAGTGCATTTTTTTCTTTGCTCTATGTTTGTTCTTTGTCAAAGGCTGTCAGTCTGATCTCATGAAATGTCATACTGGGACTATAAAATATTAAATAAGTTTGTATAAGTTTGGGATATCTAAGGAAAGCCATTTCATTATGTCTCAGTTGTACACAGTTCAGTTATGATGTGCTTTGCTCAGGATGAAAATAACGTTTTTTAAAAGTCTCCATAAATATTTTATCTGACAAATTTACTTTCTCTTTCCATCTAAATAATAGTATCTTCAAATAGATGAGTTTACTTACTCTTTTTCCCCCCATATATTTGTGGATTTTTTTTCTTTTCTGTGCACAATGGCAAGCCTCGAATATCCTGTGTTCACTGTGTTAAACTCCATCTAGACACCTTGCAGAGATTTATGAAATCAGTCACAGGGGTTTGCTTTCATCATTGACAGAAAAAAGCCTGCCATTCCATTTAACTACAAATACATTTGCGTGGGTGTTCATCACAATGGTTCCACTTGCAATTTTAGCATTCATTTTTAGTAAATATTTGACCACTCATTCTACATGGAATGTAAACAGAAATGTGCAGACAGGAAAAATGAGAATCAATGCACTGAAAAACCACATATTTGTCACACTGAAACTTTTTTCTTCTCTTGCACATATCCTGACATTTTCTAATAGCTTTTAGTCTCTGGTTTTTAATTATGCTCTTGTCCAAAATTTTACTCTGTTTTCAGTCATTCCTGCAGTTGAGTAGGCAAATAATTTGGGTACAGATTTCCTGCTTGTAGAATTTATTTCATTGCATATTCCATGAGTGGTAGAGTTCACTTATTTCTGATCAGGAAATAACTGTTCAACGTGTCTTTCACCTGGGCTAATAATCTACTGAGAAGGGATATAGTAGCACCCAGAATCGGAATAAGAAACCATCAATTGATTTGGATTTTTGGCAGTGAGTGAGTACAGTTAAACGATTTATTTTAGTGGCCATAATGAGGAGTACTTGCCTTTACCTGTCTTTTCATTTCAAAGCTGTGCCCAGTTGTGGAGAACACAATCAAGTAAGGAACTCCTATAAAAGCCAATTTATAAGGCTTGTTCCTGCAAACCTGATAGATTGGTTTCTTACTGATTTCAGTGGGTGGGCTGTGCCTGTCCCAGCTGCAAGTCTCAACCTGTGGATAAATCAGATGCTGTAAATCCTTTGTCTGAGGAAGAAGAATTGGAATCATATGCTATGTGAATGAGCCGCAAGTTGCTAATCATTATTCCACTGTAGTTCATTTCCTCTTTTAGCACCTATTATGTAAAAAAGGAATATACTTCACTAAAACACGGGTTGAATTGACAGGAGTGGGAGTATAAAGAGTGGTGATCATGAACCCCTCATCTTCCCAGAGTTTGACCATACCACTATCCTGTGAGTCACTACACTGGCATTGTGATCATGATTAGCTCCCCCTGATTGATGTCAGGCAGGTGAAGCAGCTTCTTGTGCTGCAAGAGGGCCTCCTGCTAAATACAGAACCACTTCTAATAGCTCTGTAAATCAAGTACATGAAGATAATAGTTTTTATCTACAGATCTGAGGGTTGTTTATGGCAGGTGAAGTACTCAAAAATACACATTGTCTTGTTTCTCAGAGCAACCTGTAGCCAACAGTTAAGTCCTAATAAAGTATTTTTCTAGAACCTATTTGCTGTAAAGAAATGGCTATCTTGAGCAGTAAATACAGATCTTAAATTCTTCACCAGCTAAGCAGGGAGTTTTCAGAGAAGATGTGTGTTAAGGGCATGAGGAATATTCACTTTTGTTGTAATGAATGATCATTTTGTACATACATAAGTAAAAAAGCAATACTATTGACTCTTACATTTATGCCTTTCTGCTGAAATTTGAACCCGCAGACAGCTCAGGAGGTGATGTTTTCAAGCATCAGATAGGCATTTATCCAGCTATTGAGCATATTACACAATTTGTCTTACTGTGACTTTCAGTTGTGTCCATCTGCACATATTTAAAATGAAACGTGATCAATTGATTAAATGGAGAAGAGATTGATTTTTTTAATTTTACTAAAGTGTGATGACAATAGGTGATTTGACTTTCAAAAATACCAACCTCAAATATTCTTGGCTTCCCTGATGTCATGAAATCCATACTTTTTGAGTGTAAACCCTTCAATGGCTATATCAGTTGTGGGAAAAAAAAAAGGGTTTTCTTCAATCATGTTTTGTTTGCTCCATTTATCCTATTTCTCTGCTTGCCTGGATGCCTTTGGGACGTAGGATCTCGGGGTAGAATATCATGGTTTAGGGATGGTATTCCTCAATTTAGTATTCCCGCTGAAACACCTCAGACAACGCGCTGCTCTCTCCTCCCCTCCCGCTGCAGCGGCTGGAGAGAAGAACTGGAGGCACAGAAAGGCAAAGATCACAGGCTGAGACAAGGACAATTCATTAGAAACAGCAGTACAATGAGAAAGAGAACAGCATTAAGACGGTACAGGAGAAGCAAACGATTCACACGTAACTGCCCAGGACGCGGAACCCTGAGCTGCCCGACCCCATTCCCTGGAAAACGCTTGAGTATGTGACTCCCTGACCCGCTGTGCCCCCTTCACGTTCCCTGGAAAACCCTACAGAACGTGGCTCTCTGCCCCTCCGTGCCCCCTTCGCACGGCGAGAGGTCGCCACTGGGTAACCCCGGGCTGCTGGCGCTGCCGCTCCTGCCGGCTGCAAAAGTTAACCCTGGCGTGGCCACAGGCACGACACACGGATTGGAGGCATTGGGAACTATTCTTCCAAATGAGATTTCCCTTCCAAAAACCTGCGTTAGCAGGAGAGTTTCCCAATAAGCAAAAAAAAAAAAAGTTTTCCTTTTTCTGTTCTGGTCCGTTCCTATTCAACACATGGAGTAGCTTGAAAAATGTTGTTTTCTTTGTTTTGTTAATAGTTTGTAGAAAACAATTGTAAAGAAAACAAATAAGCAAAGAAATGCTATTTTGAAATGCTGAAATGCTAAAAGATTATCTGCAGAAATAAAGCAGGAATTGATGCTTTCAGACATGAATATATTACCTGATAATCATTACTCCTTATCTACTACCATTCCCTCCAAGATGTCTCCTTTTTTTCAATGAACATTTCTTTTTAATAGATCAAGAAATTTTTAAGGGGTTTTTTTTAGTTTTTTCTTAGAGAAGTTGACTCTTTTGCTTTTATTAAAGACTTTTTTTAAGTGTGTTAAGAAACACAGTTTTGTGAATATTATAGTAAGAATTATCTCTACATAGTACTCTAAAAGTACATGTGAAAAGCTGTAAAAAAATAAAAAAGCATGTACAGCTGTAATTGTTTTGACTTTGTGGTAAGGACCACATATTATGGAAGAGAAAGCTCCTTTTTAAAAGAGAGCATTCATTATCTGTCCCATATAAAAACAGCATAAAAGAGAACTCCCTGCTCCAAAAAGTGTAAAGATAATAGAATTGAAAAGCATAAAGGAAAAAATAGAAGGGTTAGACAAATAGTCTTTCAAATGTTCAGATCATATTTTTTATTTTAAAATGTGAATAAATGGCCAGTTTCTATAGAAATCTTTCTGTATTATGAGGGTTGTACAAGACAGTGTATAAATGCTTTGATCCTCAGAGAATAAACATCCAGGGCAATAGGAGAAGTTTTCTGTCTGGGTCTCTGAAATAGTCAGATTTCATGAACAGCAAAGCCTCTGGGGAATTAGAAAGCAGTCTGGAGTCAAGTTTTGCAAAATGAGGATTGTGTTGTCTGACTGGGATTTCTGAGGCTTCAGGTGTGTGTGTGCAGAACACACAAGGGCATGCAGGGGCAGGACAAGGGAGAATGGCTTTAAACTGAAAGAGAGTGGGTTTAGATTGCATATCAGGAAGAAAATCTTTTGTGAGGGTGGTGAGGCATTGTCACAGTCTGCCCAGAGAAGCTGTGGATGTTCTATCCCTGGAAATGTCCAAGGCCAGGTTGGATAGAGCTCTGAGCAACCTGGTCTAGTGGAAGGTGACTCTGCCCATGGCACTGGGATTGAATCTAGATGACCTGTAAGGAAGGTCTTTTTCAAACCAAACCATTCTATGTTTCTATGAACATTAAGATAGACTGCATTTCTGACCTTTGCTGACCTCTCTGTCCTTAAAACCATCATCCATACAGCCACTGGTTGTAAAAATATGAAAAGCAGAGAAAAGCACTGTTTTGATAGATTGTACTTCACTGTGTAAAACCCACAAGCAACAGATTGCAATTTTAGGATGACACCTGGATCACAAGCTAATGTCATGCTCATGCAGATGAGTGCTGGCCTGAACACTCCAGGAATGGCTATTTACTCAGAGCTGCATTAGAAAAACACACTTGCAAACAGGTAAATTAGATACTTGACACCTCAGGAAAACAAGAGAGAAGTGAGAGAACCTGGCATGATGAGATTCAATGGAGGATTCACAAAAACACATACCACTACCTCATTAGCAAAACAATCCTGGACAGTGCAGGATTCAGGAAGCCAAGGCTGTGCTCTCTTTTAGCTCTGAATAAACAATTTAAGTGTGAGCCTAACTCTCAGCTGCGCTCCCATTTACCTCAGTAAATACCTCCCTTAGTGGGAGCATTCATTCGCTTAAAATTAAGCATATGCTAAATATCTTGTACAATTGGGACACATTTACATCCTTAAGTAGGAGAAGCAGCATGGGTGATGGAGTAAGTAATTTCTGGATCTCAGGCAGAGGTATACATAAAATTAAAAATATGAAGAACAAATGAGTAAGTGGTGTAATAGAGTGGTAAGTGTTTGCCTGTAAATTGTTAGCAAACTCAAGCCATTAACATGAATCCACATGTTTCCAAAAAGGCAGTGTGGAGAGTTACTGTTAATGCATGTCATAAACATCTCTAATTATCAAAAGACATAAATGCCCTCAGTATTAAAAACCAGCAACACACAAATAAAATGTACAAAATAACTCTGTGGCTATGCAGGTATAATTTTTTTCATGTCTCACTGTTAGGAGTGATTTTCTTCCTGTGATCCCTGCTCAGGAGTCTTATGTGTGGATACCCAAGTTCAGGGATGGTGGCAGAGAGAAAAAAAACTCAATGCAAAAGTTGCTTGTAACCTTGTGTTTCTGCCCATGCCCTGCACACACAGCTCCCGTCATTGCCCCATCCCTTGGAAATACTGAAGCTACCATAACACCTCCTTCTGCCATAACTTCCATAACCCTCTGAGGGACAAAAGGCAGAAACAAAGGAGTTTGTGAGGTTAAGGTAGCAGGGGAACAGTGAGGCTCATTCAATTAGCCCAAGTCACAGAGAACCACCTACTCAGATTGTTTAAAGTATCTTCTATATGCCTCTGATCTTATTCATCCCACATTTCAAGCAACTCTACTGAGAGATTTCTGACAGCACAAGAAAGTGTACTTCAGCCCATCTTTTTGAGATGGACTAGTATTTTCAAGCAGATTGTGATTTTTATGCTCTTGAAACACCAAAGGGGCTTGCTTCATCCAAATACATTTTTAAAAATTAGTTATTGCTTGGTCTTGCTTGGATAGCTGATGAGGAGGATTCAGTAGCCATTCTCACTAGTCAATATCTTCCCAATCCTCTGCCCTCATATAAATCTGAGTTGCAAGGGTTTGCACTTAGCCTCTCAAACTGAAGGATTGAAAGAGCAGTGCATGCTGAGTTTAGATAGAGGCACAAGGCAGCAGATCCCAGTAAGGACTAAATCTCTTACCATAGTCACGTTCCTGCTGCCGTGAATTTGACCCATATTCAATTATTTATGAGCAAACAGGCTTGTGCTTACAGATAATATAAGAAATGGTGTATAAATGAACCTTTGTGGACACATGTGTAGTTCATTGTCTGCATGTAGATTTTCAGTTGTAATTTAATAAGATTTTTTTTTAATATTTGGCCTATCAACTTTGAACAATAATTTTTGATTTAAGTTTGCATTGTTCAAATACGGTGCTGTTAGTTCTTCTTTCCACTACATCACAGAAAAGTCACTAATAGAATTTACATTTATAAGTTTTTAGTCTTAAGGAACCAGCAGGAAAATTAAGTACATGTTGGAACATTTACCTATACATAAGCGCTGAAAATCCATCTCTTCCCATTCTTTCCCATTTCTTGAATGCTCATAGCACAAGCTTTTTCTGTGTGCAAGCACACAGCTGGACAAGGAAATCAGGAACAATAATTCCAAATGTAGAGTTTTTGTGTGTACTTTTATCTCAGCACCCCACAAATATTCTGTGATGAAACTACTTACAAATGCACATACATAATTGTCTTTATTTCTTTGTGACACCTCTGGCATTTTGTACCTTACAAGGTAGTTCTCACCCATGTTTAGTTACAAGCTAAAAAGTGCATAAAGGAAAGAAAAAAAAAAAGTAGAAGATATCAGATAAATAACAAATTCCTTTTTTTCTAGATGCCTGGACTATTAGGAATTTATTTAAAGTTCTGTCTATTGA